>PVJS01058058.1:0-11882 GCA_004027185.1 Glis glis
TATTTTTTTTTTTTTTTTTGGTACTGGGGATTGAACCCAGGGGCATTCTACCTCCAAGCTACACCCCCAGCCCTATTTTTTAGTCTTTATTTTGAAACAGGGTCTCACTAAGTTGCGGAGGGCCTCACTAAGTAGCTGAGGCTGGCTGCAAACCTGGATCTTCCTGTCTCAGCCTCCCAAGTACTGGGATTACAAGCGTGCACCACCATGCCCGCCTTTAAGTCTTTTTAAATGGGTTATTTTCATATTCTTGAGTTCTCAGAGTTCTTTGCATATTTTGGATAGCAGTCCTTTATCAAATATATATTGTGTGCAGTCTGTGGCTATTTTCTCATTGTATTGGCATTGCCTCTTGCAGAAAGAAGAGTTCATGAATGAAATGCAGCTCATTAATTATTTCTTTCATGGATCTTGCCTTTGGTGTTGTATCTAGAACATCATTGCCATACCAATGGTCATCCGGGTTTTCTCTTAGGCTGTCTTGTAGTAGTTAGATGTTCAGTTGTTCTGGTACCATTTGTTCAAAATTCTGTTCTTTCGGTTTGAGGCCTCAGCAACTTAGCCTCAGCAACTTAGTAAGACCCTGTTTCAAAATAAAAATGAAAGCCATGTGTGATGGTGCACATCTGTAATCCTAGTACTTGGGAGGCTGAGACAGGAGGAGCACAGGTTCACGGCCAGCCTCAGCGTATAGTGAGACTCTCATCAACCTAGCAAAACCCTATTTCGAAATAAGAAATAAAATCAGAGTAGGGGTGTAGCTGGAAGGTAGAATGCCTCTGGGTTCAATCCCCAGTGCCACAATAAATAAATGAATGAATGAATGAATGAATGAATAAATAAATAAATAAATACAATGAAAAGGCTGGAGGGTATACCTTGGAGGTAGAAGGCCCCTGGGTTCAATCCCCAGTACCAATAAAAAACAAAACAAAACCTGTCCTTTCTCTATTGGAATACCTATGTTGTTTTATCAAAGAAAAAGTTGACCTATTTGTGTGGGTCTTTTTCTGGGCTTTGTATTTTGTTCTGTTAATCTATTTGTCTGTTCTTCCACTAACACCACACTGCCTTGATTACTATAGTTTTATAGTAACTCTTGAAGTTAGGTAGGGTCAATTATCTAACTTTGTTCTTCTCTTTCAACATTGTTTTGGCTATTCTGGGCCTTTTCCCATTCCATATAAACTTTAGAACTAGTTTCTTGAAATCCACAAAATAATTTTCTGGGGTTATATTGAATCTAATAGATAATTGAAAAGAACTGACATTTTGACAGTAATGAGTCTTCTTAAACATATATATGGAGTATCTCTGCATTTATGTAGGCCTGTGGAAATTCACTGAGCATTTGTTGAAGATTTACCTAGCCCTGGGACAGGAAACCACGGATAAATCATCTATATGTTTTGTTATCCTTTAACTTAGTTGTTTGGCATAGGAAGTATATAATGTTTCTGCTGAGAGTTAATTTCCTTTCATTGGTAAAGGAGGATAATAAGGTGAACCTTTGTCCTTTCATGGTGCATTAGTAATATATTAACCTTTTTTCCCCCAGAATCAGAAGAAAAGGTAGTTTAGCCCTTACATCCTTAGAGTATTCTTTTGAAGTTCCTGTGTCTTTAACTTTTGCTTTCTTCCTTTCTTGATGTGTCAGTATGGGACACAACTTAACTTGACACATGTCACTTTGCTTCTGTTTTGTGGAGTAATTTTTCTTTCCCAAGAAGCTTCTGAGTGGACACTCCCTTGTCTGTTATCTCACTGGCCTTTTCTCTTTGTAGGTTGTGTTGGGTCCACACTGTTATCATTGCCATGATTGTAATGGAGAATACATTTTTCTTTTCTTTTTTTTTGTGGTATCAGGGATTGAACGCAGGGGTGTTCTACCTCCGTGCTACACCCCCGGCCCATTTTTTATACTTTAATTTGAAACTGGGTCTCACGAAGTTGCAGAGGACCTCACTAAGTAGAGAGAGAGAGAGAGCGAGAGAGAGAGAGAGAGAGCTGAGGCTGGCCTCGAACCCGGGTCGTCCAGTCTCTGCCTCCCAAAGTACTGGGATTACAAGCGTGCACCACCATGCCCGGCTTGAGGATACATTTTTCTATAAAAAATACTCCAATCAGTGTGCTGCCTACCTCAAATAGATTGCAGCCTTAAGTGTGGAATTTTTATTCTAGTAATACAATTATAATTGTTTTTTTCTAGTAAAATACTATATATAGCCAGTTACAGTGGTGTATGCCTATAATCTCAGTACTTGGGAGGCTGAGATAGGAGGATCACAGGTTCGAGGCATGACCCTGTTTCAAAATTAAAAATTCAAAAAAGGCCGGGCGTGGTGGCGCACACTTGCAATCCCAGTACTTTGGGAGGCAGAGACCGGAGGATCCAGGTTCACGGCCAGCCTCAGCTCTCTCTCTGTCTCTCCCTGTCTCTCTCTGTCTCTCTCTCTACTTAGTGAGGCTTCCGCAACTTCGTGAGACCCGGTTTCAAAATAAAGTATAAAAAATAGGGCCGGGGGTGTAGTGCAGAGGTAGAACAGGAATCCCCGGTCCGCAAAAAAAAAAAAAAATTTTTCAAAAAAAGGGCTGGGGGTGTAACTCAGAGGTAGAACACCCATTTCAATCCCCAGTACCACATTAAAAAGGAAGGAAGGGAGGGAGGGAATAATGGAGAGTAAAAAATACTCTATACAATAAATAACGTTGACTGGTTTTTCTTGAGATAGTATCAAAGCTAAGCGTGCTTCAAAAACTGTTGCCGAGTATGGAAGTGGGGGTCAGAAGTGCAGGGTTCTGTCCAACACCACCACTATCTCATGGCCTGACTGCAGGCCTCGCTTTTCTGGACTTCATTTTTTCATTTGTAAAACCAGGGAGTTGATTAAGGTGATCCAGTTTTAAAGGCTAAGTCAAGAAAATGCTTTTTCTTTGGTGGAAAATTTAGATAGATAAAACCAGTCTGGTGTTTCTTTCTTTCCTCCTTTCTTTTTCTTTTCTTTCTTGTATGTTACCCAGGCTGGCCCTGAATTCCTGGGCTAAAGTGATCCTCCTGCCATAGCCTCTTGAGTAGCTGGGACAGTCTCTCTGTTTTTGGTAACATTTTATTGAACAAACTTAAACAGAAAGACTGCAAGAACAGTAAGACTGCAAGAATAGAAAGACTGCAAGAATAGTAATACCT
Source organism: Glis glis (assembly GCA_004027185.1). NCBI lineage: Eukaryota > Metazoa > Chordata > Mammalia > Rodentia > Gliridae > Glis > Glis glis. Next base: position 3,188 of record PVJS01058058.1, read on the forward strand.
TCTATCTAGTTTCAGCAATTTTTAACATTTTCCCCCCTTTATTATTTACTATCTGTTTAATATATATATATATATATATATATATTCACATATGTATTTTTGTCTTGTTCGGAATCATTTAAGAATAAATTGGAAACATTGTGCTCCCTTAACTCAAAATATTTACATGTATAACAAGCATAAGTGCAATCTCTTATTTAACCATAATACACTTAGAAAATTAGGAAACTTAACATTGATATAATACTACTATTTAATCCAGAGTCCATATTCAAATTGTCCATTTTCCCTAGAATATACAGAAAGTTTCAGAAATGCTTAGCTAGCTATACCACTATGAAAGGTAGTCCTATATAACTAGAGTTAAGCCAGGCGTGGTGGCGCACGCTTGTAATCCCAGTACTTTGGGAGGCGGAGACCGGAGGATCCGGGTTCACGGCCAGCCTCAGCTCTCTCTCTCTCTCTCTCTCTCTCTCTCCCTGTCTCTCTCTCTCTCTCTCTCTCTCTCTCTCTCTCTCTACTTAGTGAGGCTCTCCGCAACTTCGTGAGACCTGGTTTCAAAATAAAGTATAAAAAAAAATAGGGTCGGGGTTGTAGCGTGGAGGTAGAACGCCCCTGGGTTAAATCCCCGGTACCTCAAAAAATAAAAAATAAATAAAAAATAAATAAAATAAATAACGAGTTAATATTTATTTACCATTTTATGGTAAAATTTACATATAGTAAAATGCATAAATCTTAGGTGTATAATTCAATGAATTTCATGAAATGGACAAACCCACACCTCCATCATGATGTAAAACATTTTTATCACTCCAGAAAATTCCCTTGGTGCAACTTCCCAGTCATGTCACCCCATCTCCCCCAAGTCAACTCTTTTTCTGATTTTTTTTAGGTTTATTTTGCCTCTTCTGAAACTTCATATAAATAGAAATATATAGCATGAGCTGGGTGTGGTGTTGCACGCCTGTAATCCCAGTACATGGGAGGCTGTGACAGGAAAATTGCAGGTTCAAGGCCAGCCTCCACAGTTTTGTGAGGCTCTCTGCAACTTAGTGAGACCTTGTTTCAAAATAAAAAATAAAATAGGGCTAGGGGGTAAAGCTCAGAGATACAACACTCCTGGGTTCAATCCCCAGTACCACAAAAATATATATATATATATGTATACACACACAGTATTTGCTTGTGTTTGGCTTCTTTTGGTCAACATAATGTATGTAAGATTCATCTATATCATTGTATATATCAGTGCTTTGTTGTTTTTATTGTTGAGTAGTATCCCATAGTACATACAGCATACAACACTTGGTTATATGTTGGACAATTAGACATACAACAATTGGGTTATCCATTATCCTGTTGATGAACATTTGAATTGTTCTTGCTTAGTGCTCTTTATGAGTAAAGCTGTTTTGAACATTCTTGGAATCTTCTGTAGACATGTATTTTTATTTCTTTAGATAAATACCTAGGAAAGAAACTGCCATGCTGTTGAGTATCTTTAAGAAATTGCCAAGCCTTTTCCCAAAATAGTTGCACCATTTTTTTTTTTTTTTGTGGTACCAGGGATTGAACCCAGGGGCGTTCTACCTCCGAGCTACACCCCCGGCCCTATTTTTTGTACTTCATTTTGAAACCGGGTCTCACGAAGTTGCAGAGGGCCTCGCTGAGTAGCTGAGGCCAGCCGCGAACCCGGATCCTCCGGTCTCAGCCTCCCAAGTACTGGGATTACAAGTGTGCACCACCACGCCTGACCTAGTTGCACCATTGAAAATATCCTACCAGCGGTGTTCGAGAGTTCAGCTTGCACTGCATGTCCTCCTCAACATTTGTTATTGCCAGTCATTTTCATTTTACACATTCTATTGCATGTTTCTTTATGGGTTTAATTTGCATTTTCCTGATGACTAATAATTTTGAGTACTTTTTCATGTGCTTATTGCCCATTGATATCTTTCTTTGTGAGGTATCTGTTAAGTATTTTCCATGTCTTAAATTAAAAATAAAATCAGTTCACTCATTTATTTTTCTGTCAGCTCACATCTACCATCCATCCATCCATCCATCCATCCACCCACCCATCCATTTATTTTGTGGTACTAGGGATTAATCCCAGGGGCGTTCTGCCTCTGAGCTACACTCTATTTTATTTTTTTGGTTTTAAAACACAGTCTCACTACATTGCTGAGTGCCTTGCTAAGTTGCCAAGGCTGGCCTCAAACCTGTGATCCTCCTGTCTCAGCCTCCCAAGTGCCGGGATTACAGGTGTGCGCAACCACGCCTCATCCCACATCTACTCTTGAGCCCTACTCATGAAGTTTTCGTTTTGTTTTGTACACTTGTCGACTCCGGAGGTCCTACCTAAGACTCTTAAGCCAATTGTGTTTTTACCTTGTACCGTTCGATCTGTATGGTTTGGAGGCTCTTTTTTTTTTTTTTTTTGCAGTGCTGGGATTGAACCCAGGGTTACAAGCATACTAGGTAAGCCCTCTACTACTGAGGTATATCCCCAGCCCTTGGAGACTCTCTTTGACTATGCTTGTCTCTACCCTCCTCTGGAAATAACCTCTGTGCTATAGAGCAGGAGCTGTGGGAGGGTTAAAGAGGGAGGAATCTGCTCTTCACCAACTGCCCCACCTAGATCCTCCCTGTAGAGCAGAAGCTTGGGCACAAAGCCTAGTGAAATGTGATCTCTGGATTTTCACTGCAAACAGAATAACAAACCTAGAATAGCGTCAGAAGCTGGGAGTAGTGGGAGCTGTGCACCCACTGAAATAGCTCTTCTGCAACACAGACCTGTGGGGGAACCACGGTTCTGCCCTAATCTTCCCTTCAGAGTAGGAGCGGGGAGTAAGAGAGAGGATGCCACTTTCAGGCTGCCAAGCCTTCTGGAATGGCTCTTCTGTACACAGAGCTGTAGGGGGTGAGGTATCCCTCCTGTTCCTACTGACTTCCATGGATTTGTCGTAATCCCTTTGATCAGTCTCCAGAGCCTTTGAATGATCAGATTTGATAGTTTTGTATGGCTTAATAAATTAGTCTCTGGGAGAGAGTTTTTGTCTTCTTATACCGATATTCCTACTATAAGTGTATAATTAAAAATTCAAACACTACAAAAGGATTTAAGTGAAAAGTAAGTCTTCCTCCAAAACATGTTCGCAGTTCTGATTTTTTTTTTTTTTTTTGCGGCACTGGGGATTAAACCCAGGGGCATTCTACCTCTGAGCTATACCCCAGCCCTATTTTTTATTTTTTATTTTGAAACAGGGTCTCACTAAGTTGTGGAGGGCCTCACTAAGTAGCTGACGCTGGCCATGAACCTGCGATCCTCCTGTCTCAGCCTCCCAAGTACTGGGATTACAAGCGTGCACCACCACGCCCGGCTCACAGTTCTGATTTCTAGAAGCAACAACTACCACAGCTTCTTACTTATACAAAGAGATATTCTTGCTACTTACATATATGACCAAAGCTTTTGGGGGGGGGGTTCCTGGGGAGGCATTCTACCTCCAATCTACACTCCCCAGCCCGATTTTATTTCTTATTTGGAAATAGGGTCTCATTAGGTTGCTGAGAGCCTCACTAAGTTGCCGAGGCTGGCTTTGAACCTGAGATCCTCTTGTCTCAGCCTTCCAAGTACTGGGATTAAAAGCGTGTGCCACCATGCCCAGCTGACCAAGACTTTTAAATCTGCGTCATCAAGAACTTCAGCTGCAGCCGGGCGTGGTGGCGCACGCTTGTAATACCAGTACTTGGGAGGCGGAGACCAGAGGATCCGGGTTAGGGTTAGGGTTAGGGTTCTTTCAATACATAGAGCCATCTCTCTCTTTTGCTGTAGTTAACTGTGTACATGATAGCTGTTGCTTTAAACATCAGATAACAGTGTGAGAGCTGTTAAATATTTTTTAGACCTGGGCATGGTGATGCATGCCTGTAATCCCACTACTTGGGAAGGTGAGACAGAAGGACTGCAGGTTTGAGGTCAGTAGCGTGCTGTAAGTTAGCGAAACCCTGTTTCAAAATAAAAAACTAAAGGCTGGGCATGGTGGCACACACCTGTAATTCTAGTACTTGGGAGGCTGAGACAGGAGGATCACAGGTTCGAGGACAGCCTCAGCAAGTAGTGAGACTCTCAACCTAGTGAGACCCTTCAAAATAAAAATAAAAATAGGGCTGGGGGTATAGCTCAGAGTTAGAATGCCCCCAGAATCAATCCCCAGTACCCTCCCAAAAATATATATATAATAATATATATATATATATATATATATAATGTAAAAGGCAATGCTATTTACCACCTTAAATATATATTTTATATGTACAAATAAATTTATATATATATATATGTATATATATATATGTTTAAGATGGTAAATAGCATTGCCTTAAAATGGAACACATTCAAAATAACTTTAGGTTGGTTCTGAAACTTTTATTTTAAATGTTTTAGCTGATATTTTTAGAAACAAAGGATATAACATTTGTATGTGACGATGTGACGCTTAATAGCCTTATTCCCCCCATCCAACTCTGAGGACTGTTATTGAAACCCTTTCTGTGTAAGAGTTTTGTTTTCTGGGGCTAGGAGAGTATGTTAGTGGTAGAATACTTGCCTGGCATACACAAGGCCGTGGGTTCAATCTCTAGCACTGAAGAAAAAAAACGTTTTGTTTTCTGATTGATAGCTGTACAGAAAGGTATTGTGTGATCTCCCCACAGGGAGAGCCTCAGCTGACAGCCTTGTTTTGCTGCATCAGCTTCATATATGTGCTTTTTGCACACTGGCATGTATCTATTGGCATGAGGAAAAACTGATCGTGAAATCTCATCTGGGGAAAGTTAATAAACTGAAGAAAATGACAAGTGTGCTGGAAAAGTAGAGATGGATAAGCAAACTATTGTTTAGGGAATAAACTTGCTAAGATTGTAGGAACCGTGTGTAATATGGGTTGACTTTCCCATACCTAACGTGAACTTCCTGTGGGACTTATGCCAGTTTTAATTCAATTAATTAGGTTATTTTTAAGGGGAATTTAGAGAAAGTGGTGGTGGTGGTGGGAGAGAGTATAGACAGATAAAGCAACAGAAACAAAGAGAAAGATAGCAATGTGGGAAGAGGAGTCAGAGAAACAGTGTGCTCTTTACTTACTTGTGTGTGTGGTACTGGGGTTGGAACCCAGGGGCCTTCTGGGCTATGCCCCCAGCCCTATTTTATTTCTTATTTGGAAACAGGGTCTCACTAAGTTACTGAGAGCCTAAGTAGCTGAGGCTGTCTTTGAACCTGCAATCCTCCTGTCTCAGCCTCCCAAGTACTGGGATTACAGGCATGTGCCACCACACCCAGCTTGCTTTTTTTTTTTTTAAGTTAGAGCAGGTAGCCACTCTAAACAACAGAGATCCCACACTGACTATTCAGTTAATCTCCACAAAATATGAGCTGAGTTTAAAATTATATTCCACTAAAATTTATTGCAAAGTTATGCTGCCTCCCTCACTCCCTCACTCCCTCCCTCCCTCCCTCCCTACTTTCTTGGTACTGCAAATTGAACCCACAGGCATTCTACTTCCAAGATACACCCTTAGCCCTTTTTTTTATTTAGAAACAGGGTCTCACTAAGTTGCTACGGTTGATCTTGAACCTGCGCCTCCTGTCTCAGCCTCCCCAGTACTGGGTTTATAGGCATGCACCACCACATTAGCTACCTGCATATATCTTAACAAACACTATATTTATTTATTTATTTGTATGGTACTGGGGATTCAACCCAGGGGCATTCTACTTCCAAGCTATAACTCTCACACCTATTTTATTTTGAAACAGGATCTTGCTAAGTTACTGAGTCTGGCCTCAAATCTACAATCCTCCTGTCTCAGCCTCCCAAGTACTGGAATTACAGGCATGTGCCACCACGCCCGGCAATAAGCACTATTTTTTTTTTTTTTTTGCAGTACCAGGGATTGAACCCAGGGGCGTTCTACCTCTGAGCTACACCCCCGGCCCGCCCTATTTTTTATCCTTTATTTTGAAACCGGGTCTCACGAAGTTGTGGAGGACCGCGAATCCAGATCCTCTGGTCTCAGCCTCCCAAGTACTGGGATTACAAGCGTGCACCACCACGCCCAGCAATAAGCACTATTTTAGACAGTAAATTCCAAATACTATTTTAAAGGCAAATGGATTGGGAGAAGTAATGTTGCTCTTCTGGTAAAATCTCCAAAGTGTGGTAAAAAAAGAAGAAAAGGAATCGTGGAAGAAACTATAGAGTCCCCCTCCCCCAAGGAGAACTAATATAGTTCCACCTTATTATATATACCCCAGAGGGTAAGGCAATTTTTTTTTCTTTTTTGCGGAACGGGGGATTGAACCCAGGGGTATTCTACCTCCGAGCTATACCCCCAGCCCTATTTTTTATTTTTTATTTTGAAACAGGATCTCACTAAGTTGTGGAGAACCTCATTAAGTAGCTGAAGCTGACTGCAAAACTGCGATCCTCCTGTCTCAGCCTCCCAAATACTGGGATTACAAGTGTGCACCACCATGCCCGGCTGTAAGGCAAATTTTTTGGGGGGGGGGTACTGGGGATTGAATGCAGGGGCGTTCTACCTCCGCGCTACGCCCCTGGCCCTATTTTTTATACTTTATTTTGAAACCGGGTCTCACGAAGTTGTGGAGGGCCTCACTAAGGAAAGAGAGAGAGCGAGAGACAGAGACAGAGAGAGATAGGGAGAGAGACAGGGAGAGAGAGAGCAAGAGAGCTGAGGCTGGCCGCGAACCCGGATCTTCCGGTCTCCGTCCCCCAAAGTACTGGGATTACAAGTGTGCGCCACCATGCCTGGCTTGTAAGGCAAATTTTGATGAACCCAAAAAAACAACCATTGTGAATGGGGGCACTTAATGCAAAGCAGAAATAAATTGCCTCTCAATTCTCCTTTCAGTCGACCCAGAGTACCAGAAGGAAGCGGAACAGAGACATCGAGAATTGGCAGCTAAAGCTGGAGGATTTAATGACTTTGCAACTTTAGCTGTCATCTTTGAACAGTGCAAATCAAGGTATGTGAGGTGTCTTCCATTGTAATGGAAAATGTCGGTTTGATCTGTAACTCCAGAATGTACTTATTCTGTGAGGCTAAACACTAAGGTTCAGTGAGGATGATATGACCTCCAGGTATTTTGGACATCAGTGAGATTATGTCAGGTGCATGTTACTTGGTAGGCTTTTATTGGATAATATTGGTTCTCTGTTTTCTCTTCAAACCTTTCCTGAAAATGATCTTACAGAATTTCGCTTCTATATAGGTAATTTTTATTTGTTTATTTATTTATTTATTTATTTTGCAGTACTGGGGATTGAACCCAGGGGCATTCTACCTCTGGGCTACACCCCCAGCCCTATTTTTTATTCTTTATTTTGAAACAGGGTCTCACTAAGTTGCAGAGGGCCTCATTAAGTAGCTGAGGCTGACCGTGAACCCAGAGCCTCCTGTCTCAGCCTCATAAGTACTGGGATTACAAGCATGCGCCACCACGCCCAGTTTATATAGGTAATTTAGATGAGAAAATAATTGAATATTTATCTATTTATTTATTTATTTATTTATTTATTTATTTATTTTGGCACTGGGGGCATTCTACCTCCGAGCTACACCCCCAGCCCTATTTCTTATTTTTTATTTTGAAACAGGGTCTAAGTTACGGAGGGCCTCATTAAGTGGTTGAGGCTAGCTGTGAACCCGGATCCTCTGGTCTCAGACTCCCGAGTACTGGGATTACAAGCACATGCCACCACGTCCAGCTTGAGTATTTATTAATGCATATATGTAGAAAGAAATCTATTTATAAATTATTTTTTATTTTTACTATTTATTTATCTATTTATTTATTTATTTATTTATTTATTTATTTATTTATTGTGGTACTGGAGATTGAACTCAGAGGCAGTTTACCTCCAAGCTACATACCCAGCCCTTTTTATTTTTTATTTTGAAACAGGATCTCGCTAAGTTGTTGAGAGCCTTGCTGAATTGCTGAGGCCGACCTTCAACCTGTAATCCTCCTGTCTCAGCCTCCCAAGTACTGGAATTACAGGCATGTGCCACTGTGCCCAGCTTACAGAATTTTTTTTTTTTTTTGCAGTACCAGGGATTAAACCCAGGGACATTCTACCTCTGGGCTATACCTCCAGCCCTATTTTTTACTCTTTATTTTAAAACAGGGTCTCACTAAGTTACAGAGGGCCTCACAAAGTAGCTGAGGCTGGCCGTGAACCTGCGATCCTCCTGTCTCAGCCTCCCAAGTACTAGGATTACAAGTATGCACCACCATACCCGGCCATTAAACTTTAAATCATCTATGAACATCTAGAAGTGTTCATAAAATACAAGTATCACAAGCCAGGCATGGTGGCGCACACTTGTAATCCCAGTACTTGGAAGGCTGAGACTGGAGGATCCGGGTTTGCAGCCAGCCTCTGCTACTTAGTGAGGCCCTTTGCAACTTAGTGAGACCCTGTGTCAAAATAAAGAATAAAAAATAGGGCTGGGGGTGTAGCCTGGAGGTAGAATGCCCCTGGGTTCAATCCCTGGTACTGCAAAAAAAAAAAAATTATGAAAGTATAGCTAGGTGTGGTGGCGTATGCCTGTAATCCCAGTACTTGTGAGGCTGAGACAGGAGGATCGCAGGTTCAAGGCCAGC
>PVJS01058059.1:0-11880 GCA_004027185.1 Glis glis
AAAAAAAAAAAAAAAAAAAAAAAAAGAATGTTGCCATCCCACCCAACTTTTTCTCTCTGTGTTTCAAATAGTCTCAAGGGAGCCAGCATCAATATGAGAGGGAAGGACGGGCAAAGCATAAAGAGCCTTAAATAAAAGATCAGAGCCTTCAGGCTCAGTATTAGGCTGTAGTATTAGGACACAGTATTGGGCGGGACTATTAGGCTCACACTTGGAACTGACTGGAAGCAACGAGACTGGATGGAAGTTTACTACGTTTGGACAGAAACTTTAAGCTTGACCTTCAAAAAATAAAAATAAAAAGTCAGCTCTCGAAAGAATCTGTGGGCACCTGCACCTGCAAAAGCAAGAAGTTGGCTGTGGAAACCATACAGCATCGAAAACAATCATATCCTCTGATGCTTATGGCTTACCCATTTTCCTCCATAAGGAAGAATTTCCTAGAAGTTCAAGCCAGAGGTTATGGAGGACAATGGGACAAGAGATTTCCTCCAAGGCAGCAGCTGCCAAGAGGACCAATTAGGGCATCTACTCCACTGCCAGAAGGGAGTCTCTACCATTCCTATTTGGCAGAATTTGATTGTTGCAATGGACAAATTCCTGTGGTGTGTCTCTTTCCTCCTTTTGCTGCTGTGAGTTTTAAAATTTATTAATCTTTTTAGAGATGGGGTCTCACTATGTCACCCAGTCTGGTTTTGAACTCCAAGGATCATGTGGTCCTCCTGCTTCAGCCTTTAGTAAGTAGAACTACAGCCCCACACCTCCAGGCCCAGCTTGGTGTGCATTTTTATTGTGGTTATTTGGCTCCTGCTCCAGCAACTATATTGCATGTAAATGTGGATATCTTACTTTTTGTTTTACAAATTAGCAGACCACAAGGAGTCACATCTGGCCATGATGGAGATGACTGCGCATTATCTAGAGATCCTGGACTTTGAATGAGATTTGTTAACTGGGTGAGACTTTAGGGTTTTCTCTTTTGCAGAGGGAAATGGATGGGTCTATATAAAGGAAAGGTATTCACGAGTATTTGGGGTCAGAGGAGCAGACTAAAGTAGAAAATGCTAGCTGCCTTCCAGAACCCACTCTTGTTTAATCCAAAAAATCCTGATTTTTAACAGGAACATTGCTGCCTGGCTAAAACAAACAAACAAAAAATTAAATAATCAGCCCTCCATATCTGTGGGTTCCATATCCATAGATTAAACCAATTGTAGGTCAAAAATGTTTAAACGCCAGGTGCAGATGCACACTCCTGTCAGTACTTGGGAGGCTGAGACAGGACAATCACAGGTTCAAGGGCAGCCTTAGTAACTTAGTGAGACCCTCAGTAACTTAGTGAGACTGTGTTTCAAAATAAAAAATAGAAAGAGCTGCTGGGGATATAGCTCGGAGGTAGAATGCCTCTGGATTTAATGCTCTCCCCAAAGTTTTAAAATATTTCACCCCTAGTGAACATGTATAAACTTTTTTTGATCATTATTCCCTAAATAATACATTATAACTATTTACATAGCATTTTAACTGTTTAAGTAACTATTATATTTAATAGTTACTATTTCACTATTATAAGTAATAGTTACATTTTCACTATTATAAGTAACCTAAATGTGATTCTGATTTAAAATATACAGGAGGATGTATGTAGGTTATATGCAAATACTATGCCTTTTATATAAGAGACCTGAGCATCCTGGGATTTTGGTATCCACTAGGGCTTGGGAACCAATCTCATGAGGACACTGAGGGTGGACTTTGGTTCCCTGCCTCCCTTACCATTAAGTATGGGCAGGTCATAAATTCTGACCAATGGGATAAAAGCAATTGTGCTGCAAGGAACACTGGCAGACTTTTTTTTTTTTTACGTGCTTTTATTGGTGCATTGGAGCCTTACATCACAATGAATATCTATTTGATGTTAATATACATGCACAGAGCTCTTAGTGTCCCCCCTGCCTCCCCCCACCCATATGAAGTACCAAGAATGATGTTGGAAGACTTTTTAAAAGGAGAGAGGCAGCCCTTCTCCCTCTCCTCCATTCGGATTTGAATGTGGATGTTCTGGTGGAACTTTAGCAGCCATATTGGACTATGAGCATGAAGGTCATACCATAGTGAATACAAAGAAGCATGATGATGTCAAGAGCTACCAAACCAGGCGTGGTTGCCTGACTCTAGATCTCATTCAACTGGGAGAGAAGTAAAGCTAATTTTACTTAAGCCACTGTATCTGGGGTTTTCTGATATGAAGCTGAAATCTAATCATGATTGATAATGCTCTTCATGCATGGTTTGGCCAGCTGAACTCTAGGAATGTGGAACAGTTGATTTAGTGGTGTAGATTAGAGGTCTGATCCCCAGATCAGCTGAACTATTTCCTGGGAGGCTGAAAAGAAATAACCTATCTTGTGCTTCCTTTGGCTTTGGAAACAGCCAGGGTTAGAATGAATTAGGATGCAAGCCTGACCAACTTTCAGGATGTGGAGAATTTTTCCCAATTAAAATGATTAGTGTGTATGCACCCTCCAGCAGATGACCTCCTAGTTGCTGTGGACATGGAGAAGAGACTGGAGGCTGTGGTCTGGGCAGGACCATGCACTCTGTCATCTACACTCTAGGGTCTAACTCTGTGTCCAGGGGTAGAAAGAAAGAAGTGGTCTCATCTATCCAATAATTTAGAAAAACATCAGAAAAGTAGTCAAACTCAGTATATCATATTCAATTTAAAGGATATGTATTATTAACTTTCTGTAGGCTTACATTGGCATACTCAATCGTGGCACTATTAACTTTCTCCCTTCCTTCCTTTCCTCCTTCTTTCCTATTTATTTATTTTTGTGCAGTGTTGGAGATTGGACCCATGGCCTTGCATATGTTAGGCAAGTGCTCTATCACTGAGCTATCCCCCCAATCCTAAGATTTTGTACCAGCTAATTCTTTGCAGTGGGGACTAATCAGTGCCCCGTGGGCTGTTCAGAAGATCCCCGGGTTCTTTCCTTTGCATTGTAGTAGAAATACCCTCTGCCCCAGTTGTGGCAACCAAAATGTCTCCAGATATTGACAAGTGTTCATTGGGAGTGACAAGTGGCCCCAGTCGAGAACCACTGGCTCGCCAGGAGGCTTAACATCAATTTCATGTTGTTCTGCAACACACAGCCTGCTGGCCACTAGCGAGCTGGGTGCGGAGGAGCTACCAGCTTGGTGTAGCCAGGACACAGGACCAAGGTACATTTTACTTAACCTGTACTTGGTGGATAACTTCATAAATAGCTATAATTTAACAAGTAGCTAATAAAGGTCATACATTCTCCTTAGTACTTAGTATTAACTGTCTTTGGGGGACAATTTTTTAAAATTACAGAAAAGTACAATATCAATTCTCCTATGTATTATTCCCAATTTCCTTCCTATCAGAGGTTTGGTGTATATCCAGACTGTGTTTTCATACTTTAACATCACAGATATTATGTTAATCAGCTTTTTGTCACTGACAAAATACTTGAGATAAATTAAAAGAAAGTAAAATTTATTTTGGCTTATGGCTTCAGAGGTTTCAGTTCATGGTTATTTACTTCTCACCTCCTGGAGGTCAGGAGAGAGACAGAGAGAGAGAGAGAGAGAGAGAGGGAGGAGAGAAGAGCTGAGGTCCCAATAGCCCCTTCAAGAGCACATCCCCAGTGACCTAACTTCTCCCACTAGTACCCACCTCCTAAATGTTTTACTACCTCATGTTAACACCATAAGCTGAGGACCAAACCTTTAGCACATGGATCTTTGGGGGATATTTAATTTAAAAGTTTCTGTACAGCAAAGGAAATCATCATGAGTCTGAAGACGGAGTCTACAGAATGGGAGAAAATCTTTGCTAGCTACTCCTCTGATAGAGGACTAATACCTAGAATATACAAAGAACTTAAAAAGTTTAACACCAAAAAACTAGAAAAAAACAATAAAAATGGGCAATTGAACTGAATAGACACTTCTCAAAAGAAGAAATACAAATGGCCAATAAATACACAAAAAATGTTCAACATTATTAGCGATCAGGGAGATGCAAATCAAAACTACACTGAGATTCCATCTAACTCCAGTTAGAATGGCAATCATCAAGAATAGAAACAATAACAAATGCTGATGATGATTTGGGGAAATAGGAACTCTTACACACTGCTGGTGGGAGTGTAATTTAGTACAACCACTTTGGAGATCAGTGTGGAGGTTCCTCAAAAGACTAGGGATGGAACCACCATATGACCCAGCTATACCATTCCTTGGTATCTTTCCAAAAGAATTAAGGTGAGAATACTATAGTGATACATGCATAACCATGTTTATAGCAGCACAATTCACAACAGGCAAATTATGGAACCAACCTAGGTGTCCTTCAACAAATAAATGGATAAAGAAAATGTGGTATATGCACACAGTGAAATTTCACTCAGTCATAAAGAACAAAATAATGTCATTTGCAGGAAAATGGATGGAACTAGAGAACATTATGTTAAGTGAGATCAGCCAGTCTCAGAACATCAAGGGCCACATGTTTTCTCTCATATGGAAGCTAGTGAGAAAATAGGAAATAAAAGGGACTTTAAATAAATGAGGAGAAAGACCAGTAGAATAGTGCAAAGGGATTGGGGGAGGGAGGTGGGAAGGTAAAAAAGAAGAATTGATGAAGGAAACAGTTCAAATAATGCTATGTCCATATATGAAAGTATCACTACCAATCTAACACATAGGGAGAGGGAGAGGGAGGGAGAAGCAGGGTGGATGTGGAGGAAAACACACCGAGTGCCGTGTGCATATATGTTCACATCACTTTTAACTTCACTATGATGTATAATTACAGTGCAACAAAAAAGTGTAAAAAAGATACAAGCCATAACAGATATGCACATATAAATAATATTCAGTGTTGCTTTGGGTATCTATGAATATTTATATAAATAATGTCATAATTGTATAAAACTATCTTTGACATTTTATTTTACTCAAAATTGTGCATTTTTGTAATTCTTCCTGATGCTACATATAAATATGTCTAATCTGTTTGAACTGTATAGAATATTCCATAGCATGAGTGTGCTGGAGTTATTTATTCATCCTTCTACCAAGAGGCATTCAAATTGATTTCAATTAATCTTTACTATGAAGATACACTATTGCAAACATCCTTATTTGTCTCTTTGCACACATGAGCAAGTGCTTTTGCAGAAGAATTGTGGTATCAGAGATTGTGCCCATTTTTAACTTTACTGAATAATGGCAAATTGTTTTGTTGAATAATGCCAAATTGTTCTCCAAAGTGGTCGAATCAATTTACAGTCCCACCAGTGGTGCATGTGAGTCTTTATTTTACCACAATCCTCATCAACACTTGGTTTTATCAGAATTTTAACATTTTTCTAATCTTATGAGAGTTTTTCTACTCTTGAGGGAGATGAAATGTTTTATAGAAGTGAAATGGAAATTGATTTGCTTTTCCATGCTTTTGGTGAAGTTGTTTATCTTTTCCCATATTTGTTGACCATGGCAGTTTCTTCTGTGAATTATTGTACACATCATTTGCTCATGTTTCTATTGGGTTTTCTTTAAAAAAGTTATTTAAAAGAATTTTAGTATGTTCCATATACTTATGCTTTTTTTATGGTACTAGGGATTGAACCCAGGGGCATTCTACCTCCGAGCTCCACCCCTAGACCTATTTTTTATTCTTTATTTTGAAACAGGGTCTCACTAAGTTGCTGTAGGGCCTCACTAAGTAGCTGAGGCTGGCTGCAAACCTGGATCCTCCGGTCTCAGCCTCCCAAGTACTGGGATTACAAGCGTGAGCCACCATGCCTGGCTTATGCTTCGTTTAAAAAAATATATTACAAATATCTTCTTCCAGGCTTTGGTTTGATTTTTTACTTTTTTTCTTCTAATTATTAAATTTTATTCATCTATTTATTTATTTTGTATTGCTAGGATTGAACCAAGGGGCATTCTACCTCTGAGCTACACCTTCAGCTCTTTTATATTTTTTATTTTGAAACAGGGCCTCACTATGGTGCAGAGGGCCTTGCTGTCCTCAAACCTGCGTGTGGTCCTCCTGTCTTGGCCTCCCAAGTACTGGAATTATAGGCGTGCATCACTGTGCCTGGCTCTTCCTTTTACTTTTTACTTTTTTTTTTTTTTTGCGGTACTGGGGATTGAACCCAGGGGCGTTCTACCTCCGCGCTACACCCCCGGCCCTATTTTTTATACTTTATTTTGAAACCGGTCTCACAAAGTTGCGGAGGGCCTCACTAAGGAGAGAGAGAGAAACAGAGAGACAGACAGACAGAGACAGGGAGAGAGAGAGAGAGAGAGAGCGCGAAAGCTGAGGCTGGCCGTGAACCCGGATCCTCTGGTCTCCGCCTCCCAAAGTACTGGGATTACAAGCTTTCGCCACCACGCCCGGCGCCTCCTCCTTTTACTTTTTTCTAAGATGTCTGTTATTATGTGGACATTTTAAACTTCGATGCAGTCCAATTTACACACACACACACACACACACACACACACACACGTGTGTGTGTGTGCATTCTACCTCCAGGGGCATTCTACCTCCAAGCTAGATCCTCAGTCCTATTTTATTTTTTATTTTGAAACAGGGTCTCACTAAGTAGCTGTGGGCCTCACTGAGTTGCTGAGGCTGGCTTTGCACCTGCAATCCTCCTGTCTCAGTCTCCCAAGTGCTGGGATTACAGGCATGCACCATCATACCTGGATTACTCTACATACACTAAAAAAAATCATTTGTCCTTTTGGGGTTTTGTTTAAGAAATCCTTTCCCATTCCAAGGTCATAAACATATTACAACAGATTTCTAAAAGTTTTAATGTTTCCTTTTTGAAATATTTACTTTTTAATCCTTGGATTGTGTGTGTGCGCGCGCGCGTGCGTGCGTGTGTGTGTATAATATGGGGTAAGAATTTACTACATCGCCTCTCAACCTCACAGTCTATGAAGAATCTATGCATTATTTCCATTTCACAGATGGGAAAACCAAGATTTAGGTAAGTGATTTGCCCAAGTTTCATTGTTAGTAAAAGGCAGCAGAACCAGGACTTAGACCCAAGTTATTTTTGTCTCAAAGTCCTTGCTCTTAGCCATGGTGTAATTACTTAGCATGCTTGTAATCCCAGAACTTGGGAGGCTGAGACAGGAGGATTGCAGGTTCGAGGACAGCCTCAGCAAGTAGTGAGACTCTCATCAACCTTGTGAGACCCTCTTTCAAACTAAACATAAAATAGGTCTGGGGGTGTAGCTTGGAGGTAGAATGCCCCTGGGCTCAATCCCCAGTGACTGATACACACACACACACACACACACACACACACACAGCCCCTGCTCTTTCCATGCAGCACAGTGCTGTTCCAAAAGGCCAAGTGCAAATGTGCATACTATTTTATTTTTCC
The DNA here is from genome assembly GCA_004027185.1 of Glis glis. Taxonomy (NCBI): domain Eukaryota; kingdom Metazoa; phylum Chordata; class Mammalia; order Rodentia; family Gliridae; genus Glis; species Glis glis. The sequence goes on from PVJS01058059.1 coordinate 7,443, forward strand.
AGAAGTTTTCTTGTATCCTTACTGTGAGGGTCTCCCCAATTTCTAGGTACGAGCTAGAATGGAGAACCCGAGAGTGACTCATTTCCACTCCAGTGTAGAAGTTCACTCCACTCAGGGCAGGATCCTCAGGGTCATATCTGGCTCAGAGCACAGTGGCCAGTAGCTCAACTTGCACTGAACGGGGAGCCAAGGCAAGGGGCAGTGGCCTCAGCCATGCTGACTCCTCATATTTGATCTATATATTTAAGATTCCCTCTCTCTTGTTTCTTAGTTTTTCTCTGGAGGCAGATATGGTAGAATTAGGGCAGAAAGACAAGTTCTGCATAGTCTAAAATAGCTATTTATAGCATCTTACTTTTACTGATTTATAAGATTGCTTCATAATATATGCCTATTAGCTCATTTTCTATAATTTTTGTTGCAAATATTTCTTCAAGCTTGTTATTTTTCTCTTTTAGTTTTGTCTGCGACATTATTGCAGCTGTTTGTTCTTTTGGTGATACTGGGGATTGAACCCAGGGGTGCTTTACCACTGAGCTACATCCCTGGCCTTTTTAATTTTTTATTTTGAGACAGAGTCTTGCTAGGTTGACCAGGCTGGCCTTGAATTTGTGGTCCTTCTCACCTAGTCTACAAAGTTATGGGATTATAGGTATGTGCCACTATGCCTGACCAACATCATTGTATTTTGACATATCTTTTTGTGTAATTAAATCTGTCAATTTCCCCCATCTTTCTTCTGTTACTTTTATGCTTAGAAAACCCTTACTTGTGTCAGATCAAAGTCATGTCCTCTTCCTCCTCCTCCTCCTCCTCCTCCTCCTCCTCCTCCTCCTTCTCCTCCTCCTCCTCTTCCTCCTTCTCAATTGGTACTGGGTATCAAACCAAGGGTGCTCTACCATTGAACTACATTTTCTTTTTATTTTATTTTGTATATTTTATTTTATTTTAAATTTTTTGTGCTAGAAATTGAACCCAAGGGTGTTTTACCTCTGAGCTACACCCCCAGCCTTATTTTATTTTTTTAAATTTTGAAACAGGGTCTCACTAAGTTGTGGAGAGCATCACTAAGTTGCTTAGGCTGGCGGCAAACCTGCAATTCTCCTGTCTCAGCCTCCCAAGTACTGGGATTACAAGTGTGTGCCACCACACCCAGTTTCTTTTATTTTATTTTAAGACAGGGTCTCACTAAATTGCTCAAGCTTGCCTCAAACTTCTGATCCTCCTTCCTCTGCCTCCTGAGTTGCTGGGATTATAGGTATGTGCCACCACACCCAGCACATTAGTTTCCTTTAGAAAAACTTTAAAAGTTTTTTTAAACTTGTTTTTTATCATATGAACAGAATATTTTTAAATTAAAAATTTCAGGTCGTACAAAAGACTTTCACATGAAAAGTTATTCACTGTCCTCCTCCTAGCCTCCGTTTCTACCCTCAGAGGTAGCCACTGTTAACAGTTTCTTGGGTGTCAGTTCTGGAATATTGTAATGAACATGAAGCATAAACAGGATTTCCAGCAACTGGTCATTTAGTAGACATCTGTCATCTCAGAGTTGCATGCCTCCAAGCTGAGGACTATAGTCTTTAACTCCTCTCAACCCCAAAGGAGTTGCTAGGTGACCCTGCAATCCTCACCACCAGGCCACCAAACCGGCCCTGCAGCCACCTCCTCTCCACCCGCGCTGACCTATATAAGCAGAGGTCAGAAAGGATGTGGGAGGATCCCTGGAGGAGGGAGCCCTCAGTTTAGGGCTTCTTCATCTGTCCCCAGGGGTTTGGGGATAGAATTCAGAGGGTCCACAAACAGGGATGGGAAAAATAGCCCATCCTTATTTTCAATACCCTCTCGGTGAAATTTAGCATTTCCTTCAGTTATGAATGTAGGCAACAAACTCTAGTAGTAGTATTAGCAAGAACTGTAACTTTGTCACCAATAGAAACCACAGGCGCTTTCACAACACACACAGTTGTTGCAGATATCTCAAAGTATCACTTATGGTCATTGCTAGGCAGAAATCACTGCTGGAACTTGTTAATAATGTGTTAACCAAGCAGTGTTTAAGTGAAATAAGCCAGACACTGAAGGACAGATACTACATGATGTTACTTATATGAAGAACCTAAAATACTCAAACAACACAGGAGCAGAGATTGGAAGCACGGTGGCCGCCAAAGGCTGGGGGAGGGGAGGAAGGCGCTATCAGTCAGAGTACAAAGTTTCTGTTATGCAAGATGAGTAAGTCCTAGAGAGTTACTGTACAGCATGGAGCCTATAGTCAACAATACTCTATTGCATACTGAGACATTTGCTAAGAGGATAGGTCTTATGTCAAGTGGTCTCATAACAAATAAATAAATGAATGAAATAGGGCAGGAAGAAACTTTTGAAGGTGATGGATATATTTATGGCATCGATGTGGTGATGGTTTCATGAGTACACATTTATCTCCAAACTTGTTAAGTTGTATATATTAAATATGTACAGTTTTTGTGTGCCAGTTATACTTCAATAAAGTGATTAAAGAAAAGAAAGAAGCATTAAGCCGGATGTGGTGGCGCATGCCTGTAATTCCAGTTCTTGGAAGGGGGAGACAGGAGGGCCACAAGTTCGAGGCCAGCCCCAGCAACTTAGCAAGAACCTGTTTCAAAATAAAAAATAAAAAGGGCTGGTGGTAGAGTTCAGAGAATGCCACTGAGTTCAATCCCCAGTACAAACCCCCTTCCCCCCAAAAAAGAGAGACAAAAAACATTATTAGAGCATAAATGTTAAAGTGATTTTGAAGCTAGGTGTGGTGGTCCACACTTGTAATCCCAGTACTTAGGAGGCTGAAACAGTGGGATTGCAGGCTTGAGGACAGCCTCAGCAAGTAGTAAGATTCCCATTAACCTAGCAAGACTCTGTTTCAAAATAAAAATAAAATAGGGCTGGGGTGTAGCTTGGAGGTGGAATGCCCCTGAGTTCAATCCCCAGTATGACAAGAAAAAAAGTGATTTTGATAACTGCATTTCAGTAACATTGGTTTCCTTTGGAATCCTATATATTTTATTTATAAATTTCAAAACACACTTGTAATCCCACTACTTTGGGAGGCTAAGACAGGAGGGTTGCTGGTTCGGGTTAAAGGACATCCTCAACAATTTAGCAAGACCCTCAGCAACTTAGTGAGACCTGTCTCAAAATAAAAATAAATAAATGGGGCTAGGGGTATAGCTTGGAGGTAGAATGCTCCTGGGTTCAGCTTTCTGTAACAAACAAACAAACAAACAAACAAACAAACAAACAAACATTATTTTGAGAGGGGATCCATAAGATTTTCCTGACCAGCCAAAGGGATCCAAATACAGGAAAGATCTAGAAGGAAAATGGGTGGTGCAAGGTGCTTCCCTTATGGCCCCCCCTTCAAGCCAAGTGAGGGGTTCCACGATTACCCCTAGAGATGGCCTCCATCTTACAATGGTACAACTTATAATTCTTTGACTTTATGATGGTGTGAAAGTGACACGCGTTCAGTAGAAACTGTACTTGAAAGTTGGAATTTGGATCTTTTCCCAGGCTAGCGATATGTGGTCCAGTTCTCTCTCAATGCTGGGCAGTGGCAGGGAGCCACAGTTTCTGGCCAGCTCCACAATCAGGAGGCTAAGATGTTGGCAGGTTAGGTTTATTAAATGCATTTTCCACTTACAATATTTATTATTATCAGCGGTGCTGGGGATTGAACTCAGGGGCATTCTACCTCGGAACCACACCCCCACACTCTAAGTTGCTGAGAGCCTCCCTAAGTTGCTGAGGCTGGCTTCGAACCTGCCATCCTCCTGTCTCAGCCTTCCAAGTACTGGGATTACGAGCATGCGTCACTACACCAGGCTTATTTTTAATTTATGATGGCTTTATGGAGGGGGCAGGGAAACATAACCCTGCATAGTAAGTCAAGGAGCCACTGTAGGACAAACCTAGCCCTCCTTGTAGACAGGGAGATGGCAGCCTTTCTCCCTAGCTGGCTGCTTGCTAAAATGTAGGGGCCTGAGCCAGGTGTGGTGGTGCACACCTGTAATCCCAGTACTTGGAAGGCTGAGACAGGAGGATCGCAGATTCGAGGACAGTCTCAATAACTTAGTGAAACCTTCAACAACTTAGTGAGACCCTGTTTCAAAATAAAAATGGGGGAGGTGAGGCTGGGGGTGTAGGTCAGAGGTAGAATGCCCCTATATTTCAGACTCAATACCATTAAAAGAAAAAGGCAAGCCAGGCGTGGTGGTGCACGCTTGTAATCCCAGTACTTGGGAGGCTGAGACAGGAGGTTCACAGCTTCGAGGCCAGCCTCAGCAACCTCTTGAGGCCCTCTGCAACTTGGTGAGACCCTGTTTCAAAATAAAGTATAAAAAATAGGGTTGGGGTGTAGCTTGGAGGTAGAATGCCCCTGGGTTCAATCCCCGGTACC
>PVJS01058060.1:0-11880 GCA_004027185.1 Glis glis
AAAAAAAAAAAAAAAAAAAAATTTAAAAAAGCCCGGCGTGGTGGCGCACGCTTGTAATCCCAGTACCTGGGAGGCTGAAACCGGAGGATCTGGGTTCGTGGCCAGCCTCAGCTACTTAGTGAGGCTCTCCGCAACTTAGTGAGACCAGGTTTCAAAATAAAGAATAAAAAAATAGGACTGGGGTGTAGCTCGAAGGTAGAATGCCTCTGGGTTCAATCCCAGTACCGCAAAAAAAAAAATTTTTTTTTAAAAATGAAAAGGGCAAGGGTGTAGCTCAGAAGTAGAATCCCCCAGGAGTCAATTCCCAGTATCACAAAAATAAATAAATAACCCCATCTGCTCCACAAATAGCTTTATGGTTGAGAAGCTTGACTCCTCATGTGATCTCACATCTACAAGCCCCAATGACACTCATAGCTCAGTGTACTCGTAACCTAGTAACACAAGCACCACTAGCCATCAGCATTCCCTGACTCCCTTTCCATGCAAAGACCCCTGTGCCAGGAAAGAAAATTCCTCTGATGTAGAATAAACTACTGACAGGGATGCTAAGACTGAGCAAGGACGGTGTGAAAAATACCCAAGGATCTCCTTTTCCAAAATTAAAACATCAACCATTTCACCCCATCAGTGAAGGCTTCTACCATCCATTGGGAAGGATGGGAAATGATCACCCAGGGGCTCAGGGGAATCGTGCCTGCTGGAATCAGAGCTAGAGTGTGGGGAGGGACTTCCCTTTCCAACCGGGTCCACACCTCTTCTACCCTATCCCAGCCAACCTCAGCTGCTGAGCAATCTCCAGCCAGACAGACAGAGGAGAGCTGAAGTCAAGGCTCAGTGCCCCAGAACGTGAGCAGTTTGCACAGATGGGAAGCAGCCCCTCCCACTCCAGCGGATGCCTGTTCTAAGGCTCCTTCCCCACATCGGTATTTTGATGGGGCCCCCTGACTCCGCTCAGTGGCACTGAGCCCGAGCAGTTGTTCTGGTTCTCGTCCATTCTGTACTCTTAGCCCCCAGCATTGCCTCCAGCCGCTTGCGCCTGCTTAAGAGGATCATTTGCTACTGATGTTTGCTCGGAGCATCAGCAAGATGTGATGGCGCTGCCTTTGCTTAGCAAATAAACTCAGATTCAAAGGAGACAGAGCTGCCTTTGCAGACCAGAGTCACTGTGGAAGACTCCAGAAGGAAGGCCTGGCTTTCCAGAATAGGGGTCTGCCGGTGCCTCATCCCACAGCTTTGAGTAGTTCCTTGCTGCAGCAGCCTCGCCCCTGAGGCAGCATGTAGGACTAACAAAGTAAAAGAAATGCTCCTTGTGCTGAAAAAAATTAAAGGGAAGAAAGTCTATGCACTCTTGAGTGTCTAAAGACAAAGACCTGTGTTTAGAGATAGGAGATTGCCCGCTAGGTAATAGAAGATTCCTGAGTCATCCACACCATGCTACCTGACGCTGGTGAGGATGCCGAGACGCTGGCCCAAGGGGCCTCTCCTGCATCCCTGCCCTGTGCTACTCAACCAGCCAAAGAAGAATTTGACCAGGCCACTCGTGTCTCCTCCCAGAGGTGTGCCCAGGGCCTGGAGAAGCAAGTTGGAGCACCTACATTCCTCCACCTGCTGAGTCTGCACAGTCCTCTCCCAGCTGGAACCATTAACATCGTCTTCTTTTTTTGCTCCTCCTGCTTCCACTCCTCTCACCCTTTGTGGATCCCCAAAGGAGAAAGGAAGGATTGGGGCACAGAACAAAGAAGCAAAAGTGATAGATGAGGTTAATCTACTTAATTTAGGGCACCGTTAAACTAACTGCATTGACAAGTCTTGCCATTGTCACCCTGGCTTTGAGCCTTGGTTTTCTGCCCTGGAAAATGAGAATGAGAAGGCCTCTCTTGCAGGGCCACTAGGGAATTAAATGGGCACAGAGTCCAGCGTGCAGTAGGCAGACAATAAATGGGAGTAGTTTTCACTGTTTTCTCCCCTGACAAGTCATGCACATCACCAATCTGTATACCATTGTTGCTTTCTCTGTAACTAGCACAAGTACCACATACACAAGACCGAGGAAGCAATGCCCTGATCTGGCTGCCTTCGGCTATGGCCCCTGAAGAACAGAAAATCTTTTCGTGTGTGAGGTGTGGGGGAAGGCACTAGGGATTGAACCCAGAGGCATTCTACCTCTGATCTATACCCCTATCTCTTTTTATTTTTTATTTTGAAACAGGGTCTTGCTAAGTTGCTGAAGCTGGCCTCAAACCTGTGATCCTCCTGTCTCAGCCTCCCAAATACTGGGATACAAGCATGTGCTATCACACCCAGCTTCAGGAAAACTCTCTTATCAGGCCTGGGTGAGCCCAAGAAGACAAACTAGGCTTCATCAAGAACAGAGTGACCTTTAAATGCAAATGGAAATGAGAATGAAGTTCTTTTTAGAGTTGAAAACATCCAGGTATCCCTCCTTTCCATTTCATAACACCTCCTAGTATTTGCAATTACAGGCTGGCTTCAGAGAGCAATGTTGTAATTCTAAGGCCAGACTGTATCAATATTTCTTGACTCACCTGAAACCATGTAAGTGCCCAAGAAAATCCTAGACCCTGTAAGATTTACAGACCAATCTTCTAAACCAAAGTGGTTTGCATAGGCTTTTGATAAGATCTCAAATCATGTTTCCTTATCTAAGCTAGACCACTTTAAAGGAAGGAGAAGATACAGTATTAGCTTTCCAGGGAGTGGTTTGCAGAAACATAAGACCAAGGAAAACAATTATCTGGAAAATGAGTGTTACAAATCAACAATTCCTATACAGAAAAGACAGGACACCACATTTCATAGAGCTTAGAAGTGTACGCCTGAAATAACTACTATGAGACAAAAATCACCCATTCGGCTTGAGTTCTATCATTTATTTGGACCCCGACTACTATCTCCCAGATTATGATGGAAGGCATTGATAAAAGGAGATACTGTCTATCTGAACAGTTATGGGGGCTGGTCGGGGCTCATAAATCTACAGAGGTGTTAACCTCCCATTACAGACTATACCCACCTCTCACCCTAGAAGTAATGGCGGCCATAGGACCATCCATCTCGGATGGAATGGAGACACTGAACTCCTTTTATTTAGAGTAGAGGCCATGGTTTCCTGTCCCCATGCCTGAGTCAGCATCATGTGCCCCTAGGATGAATGGAGTGTTATTGGGAACCCTAGAAGCATATTCTTGGAAGCAGAAGAAACTACACACTGTTTAGGATGGTCGCCATAATGAACTGGAAAAACAAGCCACACCATTTATTAAAAATGAGAATAAATAATAGCCTTAAATGGGAAATAACCCTTAGATAGGTTCTTCAAATATTTCTCATTTTTGTTGACCATCTTCAAAAACATCATTTTGATCTACAAATGAGTTTTGGACAATTGTAACAACTTTCCATGATCTCAAAGTAATTTTGAAAATCAACAAGTTCCCTACTTCCCTCAGAAAAGAATCACTGAGACCATTTGAAGGGGAGTGCTAGTGAAGTAGAATCCCAAGGAAGAGAGGGCAGAATAGGGATTATGTAAGAAAAGGTCTGAATTCAACTTACTGAAATTACACAAAATATATAGACAAAAATTCATTACCGTTTTCCCCCACATGACTGTCTTCTGGAAGGACCTTGCCTGGTAAACTTCAGTCTTGCTAGAGACACATTCTTAAGGTGAGAGCTATCCCAAAAGAAGTGACTCCATTAGCAGGGCTCTTCGGTACCGCCTCCCGCTTCAGGTACTTTTCTTCACCCTAAACACTTGTCTCGTTCTCCTTTCTGCTAGATCCATCTCAGACAAGAAGCACCTGCAGTACTTGGGAGCTTGTTAGAAATACAGACTTGAGGACACCACCCCACACTACTAAATACGAATTTGTATTTTATCAGGACCCCTGTGTGACTTCCTTACACATGAAAGTGTGAGAATCCAGGGCCAGTGGGATTGAAGGGAGGGTTAAATGTGCAATGTGTGAATGTATGATGTTCATACCCTGACATATATCAAAATGTATAATTACAATGCACCAATAAATGAACATAAAAAGTTAAAAATAAATAAAAATGTTTTAAAAAAAGAATCCAGGGCCAAGTTACATTCTCCCTATTCCTAAACCCCACTTCCACCTAGCCCCTGAGCCCTCCCTATTCTTTCATTAATACTCCTAAAGTTTTTCTTAGTGAACTAGTCATGGTTTCAGGTTTTCCTCTGTTATGGTTGGATATAGAATGTCTCCTGAAAAGCTCATGTATTAATGTTCAGATTTGACGTGATTAGTTCGTGAGGGTTGTAATCTCATCAGTGTGTAAATCCATTGTGCCGGGCTTACTGGGCCACAGTAACCTAGGCTGGTGGGGTGTGGCGAGAGAAGATTCTCCTATTGCTATTCTGCCCCATCTCCCACAGTATCCGAAGCTGTGTGTAGAAAAATCTCACTTTTACTTTCTCTTATACTTTTCATTATCCAGGCCTGCCTGGGTTTACCCTTTCTCCTTTGTTGCACTTGTAGTTCATCTCAAAGCACATTAATTATTCCTTTACCTGTGCCAGGCACTGTGGCAGGTGCTGTAGTTATAAAAGAGCTAAGACACAGGAACTGAGGAGCTGCATCTAGGAGATGCGGCATAGGAGGCAAGAGTCAGACTCTCTTGCCATCTGTTATAGTTAGATATAAAATGTCCCCTCAAGACCTCATTTATTACTGTTTGGAGCTGATGTAATTGAGTCATGAGGGTTGTAATCAAAGCAGTGGATAAATCCATTGTAATGGATTTACCTGAGTAGTGACCCAGGCCAGTAGGGTGTGGCTGGAGGTGGGTCCATAGGGGTGTGGCCTTGGGGATTATATATATGGTTCCTCCTCCGCCTGCTAGTGTTTCTCTCTCTCACTCTCTCTCTCTCTCTCTCTCTCTCTCTCTCTCTCTCTCTGTTTCTCTCTCTCTCCCTCTCTCGCTTCTGGCCTTCATGATGTGAGAAGCGCAGCCCAAGTGCTCTCCCTCTCTCTGACTCCCACCACCATGCCCAGAGACCCAGGGTCCCCAGTCTCACATGGACTGAACCCAAAACCATAATAAAACAAATCTTCTTTCCTCTAAGTTATGTGGTCAAGTCTTTAGAATATGGCTGTGAGAATGTGGAGCAGAACACCATCCGTCCCAGTGGCAGACTCTGCTAGGAGCTCTCCAAGGACACCAACAGCTCATATAACAGCCTCACCAGTCAAAGCATAGCAACATGTGAAAACAAACAAATTATTGCTACTGTAAGAAAAAATCCTTTTCAATTAGGAAACATACTTAATTCTCCTTTATGTTCTTGGATTAGATGGTTAATGCCCAAAACACAAAGACCACTGAGCACCCTCTTCTGTCTACTACACTTTCCGGTTTCCCCCTGATAAAATTCTTGCCAATGCACACAAAACCCATCTGCATCTTTACCAAAGCACTGATAGGAAAGCAACTGCATACCCTAAAGTCCTTGGAGTCAGATCTAACTCTTAGCCTACTTTCACCAATATAACCTCCCACAGTGTGAGTGTATGTTGTAGAATAAAGATGGCCACAAATTCTTTGTCACTCCCTCCATAAAAGTGTAGTTTATTAACCCTCCATTTGAATTTCAGTTGGCCCAGTGTGTTAGTCAGCTTTTCATCACTATAACAAAATATCTGAGGTAAGTGACTTATAAAAAGAAAGGGTTTATTTTAGTTGACAGTTTGGAAGGTATCAGTCCACGATCGAGTGGCCCTGTTGCTTCAGGCCTGTGGTGAAGCAGCATACTATAGCTGGAGCATAGAGCAAAGAAAAACCACTCACCCCGTGGCCAGAAAGCAAAAGAGAGAATGTCAGAGGACAGAGTCCCATAATCCCCTTCAAAGGCATGCCCCTAGTGGCCTACACTTCCCACTAGCCACCTCTTAAAGGTCTCATCACCTCTCAAGAATGCCACCCTAGAGACCAAGCCTGTAACACATGGGCCTTTGAAGGGCATCAAGATCCAAACCATAGCAGCAGTGACATGTGCCAGAGTCAAGCCAAGAAGCCTTCAAGAAGGCCTAGCAACTTCCATCTTTGCTTTTTTGGGATCTCAGGGCCACCATGTAGGTTTTTTTGTTTTGTTTTGTTTTTGTACTGGGGATGGAACCCAGGGGCATTCTACCGGCCAGCTAAACCCCCAGACCTTCTTGCTTTTTATTTTGAAGCAGGGTCTCACTAAGTTGCTGAGGGCCTTACTAAGTTGGTAAGGCTGGCCTCAAACTTGTGATTCTCCTATCTCAGCCCACCAAATAATGGGATTACAGGTGTGTGCCACCATGCCCAGCCTATGTAGGTAATCTGACTACCCTGGCAGAGAGACATCATGGAGAGGAGGGGGGCCTGTAAGTACATGACAGGGAGGGAGATTCAACCTTCCCAGAAACTCAGTCTAGCCCTCAGATGACTCCGGTTCCATCCACCAACTGGCTGCATTCACATGACAGATCCCAACAACATAAACAGAACTGCCCAGCTGAGCACAGTCAACGTATAGAACCAAAAAAGAGATAATAAAATGGTTCTTGCTTAAATCCTGTAAACTTTGAGGAGGTTCATCAAAGTACAGCAGTAAATAGCTGAAGCAATATACTTCTGGTAAATCAAGCACAGTCTTGGTATCTCAAAAAGGTGATCCTACTTATCAGAAATCTACCTCAGGTGAAAGGAAATAAATAATACTTCCAGTTTCGGTCAGCTGACAGATCAGCTGCAATCCCAGTGCTAAGAAAGGGTGGTGATAATGGACAGGTGAGTCAGGGTCCAGCTATACTTCCTTCAGAGTAAGAAGTGAATGCTGGCCGGGCGTGGTGGCGCATGCTTGTAATCCCAGTACTTGGGAGGCGGAGACCGGAGGATACTGGTTCACAGCCAGCCTCAGCTACTTAGTGAGGCCCTCCACAACTTCATGAGACCGGGTTTCAAAATAAAGTATAAAAAATAGGGCTGGGAGCTGGGCGTGGTGGCGCACGCTTGTGATCCCAGTACTTTGGGAGGCGGAGACCAGAGGATCCGGGTTCGTGGCCAGCCTCAGCTCTCTCTCTCTCTCTCTCTCCCTGTCTCTCTCTCTCTCTCTCTCTACTTAGTGAGGCCCTCCGCAACTTTGTGAGACCCGGTTTCAAAATAAAGTATAAAAAATAGGGCCAGGGGTGTAGCGCGGAGGTAGAACGCCCCTGGGTTCAATCCCCATTACCGCAAAAAAAGAAAAAAAGAAAGAAAGAAGTGAATGCTTTCAGGTGTGACCAGCGAAACTCTTGGCCAGCTGAGATACCCTGCCTCCTTCCCCCATAAATTATAATATGACACTTTCATCAGTGTTGAACACCAACTGTGTCGCACTGCTGAAGAGAGGGAAAGACTACAAGAAACTGGCCAGGCTTCTTGTAGAAATTCTCATGAGGAGTCACGCAGGAGCAACATCTATGGAGAATTGCACCGACAAGAGCTGAATCTCCAAGAATGAAAAAACCTTTCTCCTGATCATCCATGAGCTCGGCCCTCAGTCATCCCACACACTGCCTTCCCATGCTGAGGGAACAACAATGCACCCAAGACCTGATGAACGAAACCCACTCGTCACTAGGTCTCCAAGAGCAGCTGGGCGAGTGCCGGGAGCTGATCTACTCGGGGCTGATGAACTAGAGACCCTGTGTAGTGAAACCAGCAGCGTGCAGCCAGTGAGCATCCCACCATCCCCGGGGCTCAAGGGAAAACTATGTAAAAGAGAAAGGCCTACAAGAGGGAGGCCTCCGCCCCAAAATCCTTCTCACATGACAACACATGGAGAATCACTGGGATGATTTACTTGAATTATTGGCCACAAAGTAGTCAGTGCCTAATCCATGGTTGGCCCTGCCCTGGGAAAAAGACACACATAAAAACATACAGCAAGATATAATCAACCAAAATTAGGGGAGTGATTAAAGTAATTAGGGTATATTTATATAAAACTTAATGTTGCCATTAAAAATTGTGTTTCGGAAGCATATTGCTGACATGGTAAAGGCTCATAATATAATGCTTCCTAGTTGAGCAATCTTGGACACAAGCCATAAGCTTTCTGTGCCTCTGTTTCCTACTCTAGAAGTGAGAATAACAGCATTATAATTTGTTAACTTTAAGATGTTTTCTCACATTTTAACATCTCTGGGGGGAAAAAATAAAAATTTATGGCAACTTAGAATTAGTTGGTAGTGGTTTTTTCCCCTCTCCCTTAATATACATAGAATGATGTTGAGTCTTATAACCCATGGCTTCTCAGACTTGACAAGGTAGGATCTACTGTGTTAGGTTTCTGTGTGGATTAAAAGAGTTGATACAGGTGAGTAAACTACTGTGTCTCACCAGGGCAAGCACTCCAAAAAATTAGCTATGATAACTGTTATCAAATGGTATGCCATTGCACACAGGTGCCCACGTTAATAAGAATCATCAGCTTCCTGCTGGAGATGACTGAGCGACAGCGACAAGCAGTCCCATCCAAAACAAATATGCTGCTCTCCTTATTAGTGCCTGGACTTCATACCACCCATCCCTTCCATCCACAGAAGCAGGGCTTCTTAGCTCAGGTAGCAGAGAAAAACACCTGGGCGCCTTTTCAAAATACCAGTGCCAGCCAGGCATGGTGGCGCACACTTGTAATCCCAGTATTTGGGAGGCTGAGACAGGAGGATCTCAGGTTCACGGCCAGCCTCAGCTACTTAGTGAGGCCCTCAGCAACTTAGTGAGACCCTGTTTCAAAATAAAGAATAAAAAAATAGGGCTGGGGGTGTAGCTCGGTGGTAGAATGCCCCTGGGTTCAATCCCCACTACCACAAAAAAAAAAAAAATGCCAGTGCCTGGGACACCACCTCCTTCACACACACACACACACACACACACACACACACACACATTCTAATTTAACTGACCTGGGATAAAGCCCTGGTGTTGGGATTTTGAAAAGTCCCTTAGATGATTCTGATGTACACACAAGTCAGAAAGCCACTGCATTAAATTATAAGATCTTTGAAGCCGAGTGTGGTGGCGCACGCTTATAATCCCAGTACTTGGGAGGCTGAGACAGGAGGATCCGGGTTCACAGCCAGCCTCAGCTACTTAGTGAGGCCCTTCACAATTTAGTGAGACCCTATATTCAAAATAAAGAATAAAAAATAAGGCTGGGGTGTAGCTCAGAGGTAGAATGCCCCCAGGTTCAATCCCCGGTACCGAAAAAAAAAAAAAGATCTTTGCAATGAAGGGCCTTTCTAGGAAGACAACTAATATAGCAGTGCAGTCAGGGGCCTGGAGTCCGTGGGGTCCAGGTTCAAGTCCCTGTTATCCCCCTTCACTAGCTAAATAACAGATTACTTAACTTCTCATAGTCTCCATTTCTTCATTTGCGTATTAGAAGTAATGCCTACTTTAAATGATTGTTCTGAGGATAATGAAATGTCATCCAATGAGCTGAGCATACATATTTAATAAGTAAGTTGTTGATGGTGTCATTTGATGGCCCTTTTGGCATCTACCCAGTGATTTGCCAGCGGAAGTGCTTAACAAATATTCATTGATTTGAATTTAGAGGCTATAGAAAGACCCTCCCATGAGAGAAAAGGGCATACAGAGGAGTCATAAAAGGACACCTGGGCCAATCTCGTCATTCAGCCTCAAGTCAGCCATCTGTGCCTCACCTGGTGGGAACACAGGAATAATGGCACCCGTTTCACTAGCAGAGCAGATTCAACTTGATGACCAGTGAGGAAAAGACCTCCCCCTCATGACATCCCCACCAGGTTCAGTATCCCACGTAGGTAAATTGACATCCGATCAGCATCTAATAACTTGGTAAGCGGCACAGCTGGGGGGATCTCTATGAACAAAGGCTTCTGAAGCAAGAAAATATATGAGTGTCCTGCTAGCTGCACGGCTGTGATGTTCTTTTCCTCAGGAATAAACCCTGACCTCAAAAGCTGAGCAGACAGAAAGGCACCATTCCCACAGGCCTCGCTGTCCCACGTGCCTGGGCCAGGAGACCGCCAGCCAGGACTTGCCACGCTCCAGCAGTAAGCTGTGCTAACAAGGGTACGCAGGGAAATGAAACCCAGGTCCCATTCCTCCCAGCAGCATCAAATTTTTATTTCTTGACTAAACAGAAGCACCATGGAAGAGAAGCAAAATGACTTTTGAAAGGAAACAAAACCAGATTGAAAGTCGTTTGCTGCCCTCTAGTGGGTGACTTGGTACCCTACCCTGCGGCTTTTCAAGACTAGAGACATGCAAAGGGGGAGATGGACACGGTGTCTGAGAGTACTGCTGGCCTCTGCAAAGGACCTGGACCTGGAAGAACAGCTCCTCCTCCTGCTCCCACCTATCCCACCTGGGCCTGGAATCCGTCTAGTGCGGGTCCGGACTTGGGATTCCCAAAAGAAGTATGGTTTATGTCCTTAGTCTTATAGAAAAATGGGGAGGAGGAGAAACAACAAAAAAGTCTGACTTGTCATAGTGTTTATGATTTTCCTAGGGTGCACTTCTGGATTGAGGCTCCTGACCTAATTCTAGGTCAGTCAGGGACAGCGGAAGGTGGATGAAAAAAGTAAAATGAGGTAATTCAAGACCAATCCTTAAGGTTATATCTTCTCTAGGGTAGTGGTAGTTGGGGGCTTAGACCCATTATAAAATCCTAGACCAGATCAACTGTGAAACCAAACCAGGTCCCAGGGACCAGGGTGGGAAGAAAATCCAAGCTAGGAGCAGATGCTATGCCCCCGCCATCCCTCTACTGCAGCCCACGTCCTGGCCTCAGTGGGCCAAACAAGACTTTTAGCCCATGGGAAACTAAGAGAATTGTTTTTGCTTTTAGGAATGTTGAAAGATATCCTCCCTGACTTGGAATGTATCCAAAGTGTGTGTAGAGATTGCAGTCCCTCTAGAGACCACCCCATGCTAATGAAAGACTCACGATTTCCCTGTTAGCTACCACATCATTTGCAACTTAACTAGTGATGGGTAAATGAACCCAAATGAATCTTTTCAAATTATTACATTCTTAATATATACATGGAATTTCAGAAATCTTACAGAAATGCAACAGCATATTTTGATAATCTAAGGAAAGAGGGGAACCTTAATAAAACAGTACTTTATTTGCTATTATCTTTCTATTGATACAGCACAGTCCGAAGGATATAATACTATCACCAGAGTAGTGGTTTTAAATTAAGTTGCATTCATTCCGATCCTACAAACATCTGCAACAGAAAAGTCTGATTTATGAGCTTCCTCTGTCCCATGATCATTGTTATCAGTCTAAGTGTGGGAAATGTAGAAATTGATCAACAAATTCATTTTTTTCTTACTTGAATGACTGTCCTAGCATTGCATAGATATAGCTTTATATTAATGATTTCTCAGATGGAGGATTCATTAAACTCATACCTCATTGTATCATACACCGACCTGGAAGCTCATACAGTCCCCATATTCTAGAGCTGCACTATCCAATATAGTAGTCACTAGCCATGTTTGTCTCTTTAAATTCATATCTCAAACCATTAAAATTAAAGTCCCTCCATTACACTAGCCACATTTCAAGTGCTCAGTGGCTACATGTGGTGACCATATTGGGCAGTGCCTGTATTGGACATTGCCAAGATTGCAGAAAGTGCTCTGGCCGGGCGTGGTGGCGCACGCTTGTAATCCCAGTACTTTGGGAGGCGGAGACAGGAGAATCCGGGTTCGCGGCCAGCCTCAGCTCACTCACTCTCTCTCTCTCTCTCTCTCTCTCTGTCTCTCTCCCTGTCTCTCTCCCTGTCTCTCTCTCTCTCTCTCTCTCTCTCTCTCTCT
>PVJS01058061.1:0-11880 GCA_004027185.1 Glis glis
TCCATCGCTCCTCCTCCTGTCGCTGTAGGTGTGATTCCGGGGACTCAGGTATTTTCCTTTCGCTGTCCTCCAGCGGCGGAGGCTTTGGCAGAGTTTTGCCTAAATGCCACTGGAGATAGAGTGAGAGGCAAAGTAATGGACGGGAGCAGGCAGGGAGAGGCGACATCTTCTTGTGCAGGGCTCGTTACCATTGTAAACGCTTTACTCGCTACGACCCTGAGTGCGATCTTTTCCTCTCGCGGTCCGCTTATGGCTACAGGAGATCCTGACCAAGGCCAATCTCGTAGCCCGAGTACTTTTTTTCAACCCCTAGTCTTTTGGGACCTTATTCACTCCGCCCCCCCCCCACCTTGTTCCCTTTTCGTACTTCTCTTAACCTGCTGGCCATGGAGGGTTAGTGGTTTTCTGACTCTTTTCCTTACTTTAAGTTCTTTTTAAAACGTACATAATCTTTAGGTAGGTCTGTTTCCTCTTATAGCTAACTCCCTCTCCTTAGACGTTCTCAAAGTCTTTCCTTCTAGTGCAGTTCCTCTGTGGGACTCACCCTTTCCTCCCGCCCGCTCCCCCCGCAGCCCCAACCTCCCAGCAGGATCCTCACGCGTCTCTGCATCCCTTCTGTCTCCTGGAGACAGAGACTGCAAAGACAATTTCAGTTGCGATGTAAGTTCTTGGCATCACGGTCCTAAGAGAATTCTGCCCTGTGGATTTAGGGTTGGTAGACGTTTCTTTGTTTTAGGCGAACTGTTTCTACTCATGAATGAAATTTAAGCGGACACAACTGAAGAGCTGGAGTATTTGTGTGAGGCTGAATACTGAGGAGTGTGAAAGAATGATTTTAAAAAAAGGAATAATACAATTACTTTTTAAATACTCAGTGAGAAGTCTGAATTATAATTTGAAGTCCCAAACGTATGCACTTCAAGCGCAAGTATTCCTGCCCCATTCTGTACCAGATAGAGTCTCCTAAATACTGTTTAAAATCCTGAAATAATTGAGGGGTTGTTTTTTTTTTTTTGCTTTATAGCATAATTTGCATATCACATTTCTTTTTGGGGCACAGGGGCTGTGTAAACTTGTATCATATGTTTCGGTTTAAATACTAGGTTGTTACTTCATTAGCCATTTTGATGTATAAATGAATCTGGCTAAATTTGGTTTGGCTAGCATATTTCAGTAAACTAAATACCCCCCCTTTCCCATTTTTAGGGACAAGGTAAGGGCATGGAAGTGAAAACCAAGAGATTATTGCCTCAGTTGTCTGATTCTCAGGTTTCCAACATGAGAAACTCAAATGTATGCGTTTTACTTAAGTATGCTCCGACTTCAGGAATCCAATCCAAACAGGGAAATAAGAGAATGATATACACGTTAGAATGTACACATTAGAATGCTACTTTATGTTGGAATAGAAGATAACCCATTCCACTGATCAGAATTTTTAGGTTGGGGAGCCAAGTTAATAACTGGAGGTTTTGTGGTGACCAGAGAATAGGAACTTGGAAAGTGTTGAATGGTATTTCATCATCAATTATGGCAGAAACTTAAGAATTAACCCTTCTCCCTATAAAAAATACTTTTCAAGGGACGTGATAAATCAAGCACTTATGTTCTTTTCCTGGGAATAAAGCAAGATGAGTCTTATTTTGACCCTTTTTCTCAGGTCCCTGCAGATCACTATATGTTACAGATTGCAATTCATTTTATATATGTTACATTTTGTCTCCCTTGATGAAGACATTAGTTTCCAATGATGATTATTTAGGAAATGAGATTTTGTCACCATCACATATCTTACTAATTATCTTTTGTGGTTATCTTGTGGAATGTGTATCTCATCCATACAATGTAGGTCCTGTTTATATCTATTACAGGTACAAAACAGATTTTTAGAAAATCTTATTCTTGGATTCCAGGAGTCCTTTGTAAACCCACTACAAGACCTATATATTTAACCATAGATATAGAAAGGGAACAGGATTTTAATCGACTTCAGAATAGAGGAATACATTTTTAGTTGTATTATTAATAGTACACCTCCGAAAGTTGAAAGGAGGTAGTTAAGGATACATTGAAATTTGGTAACACAGATTAAAAGTTTTAAAAATTTCAGAATAGTTAAATTAATGGATTATAGGAATGTATGTAATATATGTTTAGCTGAATTTAAGCAGGGTAAACATAGTTGCTCTAAAAACATACTTTATTTCCAAAGTCAGAGATAATAAATTTGTTGGATTAATTACTATAATTTTTTCTGTGTTCTTACTCAAATTTTACAGATATCCAGGAATATGGGAAATCGATGTGAATTCTGTAAGCTATTAAGAATTTGTAAAGTTGAATAAATTGTGAAGAAGTTCTATGCAAGTTAAAGGTACTATTAATATTAACAAATAATTGTAATAATACCACTTATTGTGGGTTTCCTATATGCCATATAGGAGCTAATGAATATTACCTAGGAACTTATTATTAGCTCATCTAATCCTCACAATTTTGGGAGGTTATATATTCTACATTTGTGCTGTGGCATAATTTATGGGTATATCCACTGGAGAGGAATTGGTCAGAGAAATAAAGTAAAACTCAGATTAGTCAATTTAGCTATTTGCTTAGAACTTTGGGAAAGTTTAGTGGGGAGGAAAGAGAGTGTTGAAACTATAGGATATAATTTGATTTTTCCATTATTATACATATCTTTTATTGTGTATAATTTGATTATATATTTTAACCTATCCTTTTTGGATTTCTATTCTGAATCTTGTTAGTTACTTGCTTGAATCAAAACTTTAATAAGGCTAAGAAATTATGAGTTTATTTTTACACATATAGGATTAAGTCAGTGATATATTTTCATCTAGTTTGGCTTATGTTCCAAAGCCATTTTGCATTTCTGTCCAGAGACCAAACTATAACTTTAAACAAAAATCTAACTTGTATTGCAGTTTAAGCACTGATCTGTATAAGTTAACAGGATTTTACATCTGTTGCAACCAGTTTTTCATCAGATGGGTAAATTATGTAACTTGGAGCTTTTACTGTACGTAGTAATAATGCCTTTGGGGACTTGCTTTCTTCTGTGTTAAGTCTGAATGCATAATTATTCATGTTATGACAGGCTTCTAATTTTACTTATGTTTCTCCAGATATAATACAATTCAATCCTAGAGAAAAGGAAAAATATGCCAACTTGTTCCATAGATTCACTGATACACCATGATTATTTGAATTCTATTCTGAGGGAAGTTGAACTGTGGGAAAGAAATTTAAGAAGAGAACATATTCTCCTAATTTCATAAGCTGTGTTTTTTTATTGATTTTTTAAAAAGTGTTCGGATTTTTTTTTAAGCAATCCTCATTTCTCTTCATTTATTTGCTCTGGTTGTGATCTGTATTTATATGGAGTAGATAATTGCCTCCCAACTGATTTCAGCACCACTGCTTTGTAGCTAGATGTCAATTAAGTAGATACTAAACTCACCTTTATTGTCTTGGTTTCAGAACCTAAAATTGTGAAGTCATTGTAGACTGGAAATTTTTATTTTATTTTAATTTTATCTAATATTATATTGTCGATATTTACATTGGAAATGAAGTACAATATTGTTAAAATTTTTCAGATAGATACTGTTTATTCAATATTGACTAATCCAGTTACCTAGAGTTAGAATACTCTTAGGTATTCGTTTTATGGTGCCAAAATTAAGAACAACAACAACAATAAAATGACAGGTATGTAGGGGGAACCTGCTATATCATTTTTGCTATTATACAATTAACAGAAGGGAATGATTCTTTTTTAAAGCTCTGATGTACTTTGTGTGTGTGTGTGTGTGTGTGTGTGTGTGTGTGTGTGTTTTACTGGGGATTGAGCCTAGGGGTGTTCTACCTCTGAGCTATACTCCTAGCCCTATTTTGTTCTTTATTTTGAAACAGGGTCTTGCTTAGTTGCTGAGGCTGGCTTCGAACTTCCAATCCTCCTGTCTCAGCCTCCCAACTACTGGGATTACAGGCTACTGCACCAGGCTCCTGATGTACTTTTGTATCTGATCTGTGCACACATGTGCACACACACACACACACACACACAGAGTCCTTTTTAGGTTTCTGTTCTGCACATTTTAGTTTTGCATTTAAATTAGAATTTTAATAAGAATAAGAAAATATGAGTTTATTTAGTAAATGAGACAGTATAACATTAATATTTAAGAACTTAAGAATTTTGATTTGGGGGAAAAACGAATTTTGCCTTGGACTTAATAGTTCTCAAATTTCTTTTTTCTTTTTTTTCGTGTGTGTGTGTGTGTGTGTGTGTGTGTGTGTGTGTGTGTGTGTGTTAGTTACTAGGGATTGGATCCAGGAGGTTTCTACCTTTGAATTACACTGCCAGATGTATTTTATTTTTTATTTTGAAACAGAGTCTCACTAAGTTGCTGAGGCCTTGCTAAGTTGCTGAGGCCAACTTTGAACCTGCAATCCTCCTGTCTCAACCTCTCAAGTACTAGGATTACAGGCATGCAGGAGCATGCCGGCTCCTCATATTTCTTTATCTGTAAAATAGGAATAATAATAACCATTCCTGTCTTATATTGTTGCTGTGAGGATGAAGCAAATTAATACCTGTAAAAAGTTTGGAACAGTGCATGGTACATTGTGACAGTTGAGCAAAGCTGTACTCTGGGTGCTCTCTTATAGAATAATTTAATGTTGTCAGAAGTGGTAACAGTTATAATTTGGTTCAGTAAATATTTTAAGCAGTGCAACACTTTTTTTAAATGTAACACGTAAAGAATATTGTTCTAAGGTTAAGAAAACATTCTAGTTCCAGTAATATGTCTTACTAATTTTGCAATCCTTTGTTGTTTTTGCTGTGCTGGGAATCAAAACCAGGGCTTTTTTTTTTTTTTTTTTTTACGGTACCAGAGATTGAACCCAGGGGTGTCCTACCTCCACGCTACACCGCCGCCCCTATTTTTTATACTTTATCTTTTTGAAACCTGGTCTCACGAAGTTGCAGAGGGCCTCACCAAGGAGAGAGAGAGAGAGAGAGACAAAGAGAGAGAGAGACAGAGACAGAGAGCCAGAGAGAGAGAGAGAGAGAGAGAGATGCCACCACGCCCGGCCCAGGGCTTTTGTTTTTTGAGGTGGACTCTCACTATGTTGCCTCGGCTGCTCCTATGTTGCCTCGGCTGGTCCCGAACTTCAGGAGTACCCCAGTCTCAGTCTCTTCAGTGGTGTGACTACATGCGAGTGCCACCAGGCCCGACTGTGATCTTGTTAATTCATTTAAACTCTCTGAATTTAAGATTTTTAATGTGCAAGTCTTATTT
Source organism: Glis glis (assembly GCA_004027185.1). Taxonomy (NCBI): domain Eukaryota; kingdom Metazoa; phylum Chordata; class Mammalia; order Rodentia; family Gliridae; genus Glis; species Glis glis. Next base: position 5,331 of record PVJS01058061.1, read on the forward strand.
AAAGTTTAGTGCTTTATATTTTCCTTTTTTGTTAAAAAATTTTACTGTGCAAAATTCCAAAAACATGTAAAAGTAGAATAATATGAATTGGACTTCCATGTACCTATCAAAAATTTTACTCTGCAAAATTCCAAAAACATGTAAAAGTAGAATAATATGAATTGGACTTCCATGTACCTATCATCTAGCTTCAGCAGTTTTCACCTCATGACATCATCTATATCCTATCCACTCCCTCATCCAGTATTATTTTGAAGTAAATCTCTGATATATTATTTCATGTACACATATTTCAAGATTATTTGTAAGAGATAAAAGTCTTAAAACATAACTATAGTACCACTGTTCAACAACAGAATAACAGTGGTTAGTTAATATAATTAGTAATCTAATCAGTTTACAAATTTCTAGTTACATTCTAAATGTGTGTGCACGTGCATATGCATAGATTACAGGTTGTGTTTGGTTGGTATGTCTTTAAGTTTATTCTCATTTGTATGTTTATTCTCTTTATTCTTGTGGTTTATTTGTTGAAGCATCCAGATTATCTCATAAAATTTTTCATAGTGAATTTTTCTAATTGCATCTTTCTAATACACTTTAGCATATTTGTTCTATTCTCTGTATTTTTTTTGCAAACTAATGGTTGGAGGTCTACAGGATTTGACTAGTTTAATTTGTTTGATTGTGTGTGTGTGTGTGTGTGTGTGTGTGTGTGTGTGTGTGTGTGTGTTGGGGGGATGCAGGAATCCTCATAGGTGGTATTATGTTCTTACATCAGAAGGCCCTGATACTGGTTGTCTCCTTCTTTGTGATGTTAGCAGCCCTTTATAATCAGTATGTACTTCTATTAATTCATTAAGGGTGCAAAATGGTAACATTTTATCATTCCTTCTTCATTGATTAACTGGAGTAGTTTTATAAAGAGAAACCTAGTGGTACAGTTAGCATAGGAAGGGTATGATAAATGTTTGATTCTTTCCCTTTATTTGTTAAGTTTCAATTAATGAGTTGTTCATTAGCATCTGCCAGTGGTGACTAGTTAGAGTTTCTTAAAAATTATTTTGAATTTATAGTTTTAATGTATCTGATGTGTTTTAATCAATTGCAGTTAGTTATCAATAGTTTATCCCATCTTTGAATAGTGAAGGTCTATTCATTTGGTTCCCATGTTTTTTTTGTTTTTGTTTTTGTTTCTGTGTAGTGCTGGGGATTGAACCCAGGCACATTCTACCTCTGAACTACATCCCCAGCCCTATTTATTTATTTATTTATTTTGTAGTACTGGGTATTGAACCCAGAGGCATTCTACCTCCAAGCCACATCCCCAGCCTATTTTTTATTCTTTATTTTGAAACAGGGTCTCACTAAGTTATGGAGGGCCTCACTAAGTAGCTGAGGCTAGCTGTGATCCTCCTGTCTCAGCCTCCCAAGTACTGGGATTACAAGTGTGTGCCACCACGCCCGACTTTATTTTTTATTTTGAAAGAGTCTCAATAAATTGCTGAGCCTGGCCTCAAACCTGCAGTCTTCCTGTCTCAGTCTTCCAAGTACTGGGATTACAGGCATGTGCCACTATTCCAGGCTTCATATTTTTTCTTTTTTCTTTTTTTTCCGGAATGGGGGATTGAACCCAGGGGCATTCTACCTCTGAGCTACACCCTCAGCCTTATTTTTTTATTCTTTATTTTGGAACAGGGTCTCACTAAGTTGTGGAGGGCCTCACTAAGTAGCTGAGGCTGGCAGCGAACCTGTGATCCTCCTGTCTCAACCTCCCAAGTACTGGGATTACAAGTGTGCACCACCACACCCGGCCTCTAGCTTCATGTTTTTTCATATGGCCCTAATAGTCATGATATCTTTCCTGCTACCTAGTATGTAAGAATTCCAAATTTTTCTTGAAACATTCTGCCCCAGCCCTGGAATCATCCATTTGTCCAAGGAGTATTATTCCCTTTGAGGGAATTGATGTTTAAGACCACATCTGGGTCTAGGGGTGCTCTTTACTGCTGTGATGGCCATAGTTTCAAGGCCTTTCCAGTAGACAGAAGTAGGAAATGTAATTTATCTTTCTATATAATAATATATTTTATACAGAGGTATATCTTAGGTGTTTTATTAATATATGTAAATATATACTGATATTGTTTCTACATATACATCTATTTATCCTGATATTTTAATTAAAATTCAGACTAAAAGGTTTGTATTTAACATCCTAGTCTTTCATCCTTATTTCCTTTTTCTCATTCTGAGAATTCAAGATTACAGTAATCCTACAGATGGTAGAATTAGAATAGCATGCGATTATTCATTTGCCTTATACTGTAATGCACACATAACAGTTTCATAATACAAATAATGTCCTTGTCAATAATGTAATTACTGAAAATAGTGTAAGATTTTTTTTAAAGAAATATCCCACTGGAGATGGACTGTCAAATTACTGTTTCAAATTTATTTGAAATATTATGGTTAGGCCACTAACTAGATACATATTTATTTTCCTTTTCTAAATCCCTATGAATTATGTTTTTAAGATTTAATTTTGTTTTATAATGATGTGGAATACTTTCCTGGTTCCACAGTCAGATCTATAAAACAGGGTTTACTGTATTCAAGGATGTTTAGTTTCTGTCTCTTTCCCCTTCAGTTTGTTCTTTTATAAGTAACCTTTAAAAAATGTCAATATTTTCATATATGTTTATTTGTAGCCTCTGCTTTCTTAAATAAATTGAGATATAAAATACACACATTTTCTTACTTGAATCAGAGAAATCACTGCAGAGTAGTATGCAGATAAAATTCCTTTTCCCCCTCATTTCTTTTAAGCTTGATATTTTTTTTTCTTTTGGTCTTTTTCAGTACTGGGGATCAAACCCAAGGTGTTGGCGCCTTTACCACTGTGCTCCATCCCAGCCCCCCCATTCTTTTTAACCACTGCAACCGCTGCATAGTACTTCACTGTGTGACTGTCCCATCATATTTCAGCTGTCTTTTGCTGGATATTAGGGTTGTAAAATTAATTGCCTCTTGATCTTTCAAATATGAGAAATAAGAAACATAAAAGTATATTGCAGCTAGGTGTGGTGGTGCATGCCTGTAATCCCAGTGCTTGGGAGCCTGAGATAGGAGCATTGTAGGTTTGAGGATAGCCTCAAAAACATAACAAGACTCTCAGCAACCTGTTTCCAAACAAAAAATAAAATAGGGCTGGAGTGTAGCTTGGAGGTAGAATGCCCCTGGGTTCAATTCCCAGTACCACACACACAAATGTATATTTTTGCTTATTTATAAATAGACCTGTAATTATTAGCCTTATTTGTCTTTATACATACATATATACATTACATTATATACATACCTATATATCTTTGTGTGTGTGTGTGTGTGTGTGTGTGTGTGTGTGTGTGAGAGAGCGAGAGAGAGAGAGATACTGGTGACTGAACTCAGTGGGGTTCTACCTCCAAGCTACACCCCTAACCCTATTTTATTTTTTATTTTGAAACAGGATCTTGCTAAGTTTCCAGGGCTGGCCCCAAACTTGGGATCCTCCTGTTCAGCCTCCCAAGTACTGGGATTACAGGTATTACACCTTTAATACCTGGTGGGATTACACCACCTCTCCGAGGTTCTTTGTATATTTTCAACAGTGTATTTTTTTGATAAATTTGTGGAAAGACCTATCTTTGTTGGATCAAAAGGTAAATGCAAATTAATTTTGCTAGATTTTTCCAGATTTACCTATAGAGTTCTTGTGTCATTTTACGTTCACACAGCAATAAGTGAGTAAATGCTTATCACAACTTTACAGTATATTATAAAGAGAGTTTTTTTGTGTGTGTGGTTCTGGGTATTGAACCCAGGGGCATTCTACCTCCGAGCTGCACCACCAGCCCTATTTTTCATTCTTTATTTTGAAACAGGGTCTAAGTTGCGGAGGGCCTCACTAATTAGCTGAGGCTGGCCGCGAACCCGGATCCTCCGGTCTCAGCCTCCCAAGTACTGGGATTACAAGTGTGTGCCACCATGCCCGGCTAACCCAGGTGCATTCTACCTCTTAGCTACACTCCTAGCTCTTTTTATTTTTTGAAATAGGGTCTTGCTAGGTTGCTGAGAATATCACCATATTGCCGAGGCTGTCCTCAAACATGGGATCCTCCAGTCTTGGCCCCCCAAGTACTGGGATCACAGGCATGCGCCACTGTACCTGGTGATGAAGAGAGAATTCTTAATTCCTTGTAGTTTGAATTTATTTGATTATAAGTGAAATTGAACAATTTTTCATGTGGTTAAAAGCCATTTGCATTATTAATCATCTGTTCATTTCTTTAGCCATTTACTTTTCTATAATGCTAGGGAATTTTAGAAATGTTTTATGTATTACTGGTATTATATATATGCTCCAAATATTTTTCTCAGAATTATTTATATTTTTACTTTGCTTATGATTTTCTTACCTATTCAGAGTTTAATCAATTTTATCTTCAATTATTGCTCTTGTGTTTTGTGTTTAGTTAGTTCTCAAATCCCAGGTTGTAGAAGAATTAATTCTTATTTCATTCTAATACTTGTATGATTTCATTTTTTACATTTATACTGCTGATGAATTTGGAATTTATCTTGATACAATTATGTGAAAGGGATATAATTTTTTCTATTTCCGTATGGTTACTTAGTTATCCTAACATTTATTTAAAAGTTCCTTTTACCCACGGATTTTGAGATGCTGCCTTTTTGTCCTACACTAAATCTACATGTGTAAATGGTCTGTTTCTGTATTTTCTATTCTTTTCCATTGATCCATTTTTCCTTATCTTGCATTCTCATGTAATTTTATTTAATCTACAACAAATTTTACAAATGAGAAAGTTCAAGTATAGGATAAGTAATTTGCCTAAGATCAGGCAACTATTGGGTAGCCAAAAGTAGACTTGAACCCAGATTTCTCTGGCTCAAATATTCACGCTTTTACTCACTGTTCTTTCCTGTTTTTCATGGTCCTTGCCCTTCCTTCTGTACAAAGTTGTTATAGAGATAAATGAAACTGTCAGTGTAAAACTGTTTGGCAAAGGTGGGGTTTTGAAGATCTGAAATGATTACTTCTTTGAGTTACCTTTAGTCAGAGTGAATAGCCAAGAACCAAATATAGTTGCTATTGTAATTCATAATTTTGAATGTATTACAATTATAATTTGCAATAATGTTTAAGTAGTTTTACTTGTGCTGGAAGTAGTTTAACTGGTTCTCAAACTTTAGCATATATAAGAATCACCTGGAGAGCTTAAAACAGATTGTCCAGCCAGGCTTGGTAGCACATACCTTTAATTCCAGTACTTGGGAGGCTGAGATGGGAGGATCGCAGGTTTGAGGTCAGCCTCAGCAACTTAGAACCTGTTTCAAAATAAACGAGTAAACTCTCAGCCTCAGCTCTCTCTCTCTCTCTCTCCCTGTCTCTCTCTCTCTACTTAGTGAGGCCCTCCGCAACTTCGTGAGACCTGGTTTCAAAATAAAGTATAAAAAATAGGGCTGGGGGCGTAGCGCAGAGGTACAGTGCCCCTGCATTCAGTCCCCGGTACCGAAAAAAAAAAAAAAATAAAAAATAAACAAGTAAAAAGGGCTGGGGGTTTAGCTCAGAGGTAGAGAGTACTGATTCAGTCCCCAGTACCAAAAAAACAAAACAAAAACAGATTGTCCAATCTCCCCTCAACACTGTATGCTTTGTGATTCTTTATATTTGTGGTGGGGCTCAAGAATTTGCATTACTAGCAAGTCCCCACGTGATGTTGATGCTCTTGGTAGAAGACCCATATTTTGAAGACAACTGTTTTGGTGTGTGTGTGTGTGTGTGTGTGTGTGTGTGTGTTACTGGGGATTGAACTCAGGGGCATTCTACCTCTGAGCTACACCCCCAGTCCTATTTTATTTTTATTTTGAAACAGGGTGTCACTAATTTGATGAGAGTCTCACTACTTGCTGAGGCTGTCCTTGAACCTGTGATCCTCCTGTCTCAGCCTCCCAAGTACTGGAATTACAAGCGTGCGCTACCACACCTGGTGAAGACAACTGTTTTAAAGCTTTATGTTTGAAAATTAACATTAAAGTTCTGTGAATTTGTAAGTCATATTTCTTTCTCTCTTTTTTGTAGTACTGGGGATTGAACCCAGGGGCATTCTACCTCCGAGCTATACCCCCAGCTCTATTTTTTGTTCTTTATTTTGAAACAGGGTCTCACTAAGTTGCAGAGGGCCTCACTAAGTAGCTGAGGCTGGCCACGAACTTGCAATCCTCCTGTTTCAGCCTCCCAAGTACTGGGATTACAAGCATGCGCCACCATGTCCAGCTGTCATATTTCTTGAGAGAGGAAAAGGGTCAAGTTAAAATGTTTAAGAATGACATTATGGTAACCTAGTGTAATTCAGTAGTGTGTGTGTGTGTGTGTGTGTGTGTGTGTGTGTGTGTGTGTGTGTGTTACTGAGGATTGAACCCAGAGGCATTCTACCTCTGATCTACCCCCCCCACCCCCCCACCCCCGTAGCCCTATTTTATT
>PVJS01058062.1:0-11880 GCA_004027185.1 Glis glis
GAGGTAGAACGCCCCTGCGTTCAATCCCCGGTACCGCAAAAAAAAAAAAAAAAGAAAAATTTTAAATAGTATTAGGAGCCGGGCGTGGTGGCACATGCTTGTAATCCCAGTACTTGGGAGGCTGAGACCGGAGGATTGCAGATTCGCAGCCAGCCTCAGCTACTTAGTGAGACCCTCTGCAACTTAGTGAGACCCTGTTTCAAAGTAAAGAATAAAAAATAGCACCAGGGGTGTAGATAGGAGTTAGAATGCCCCTGGGTTAAATCCCCAGTACCGCAAATATAAATAAATAACGCTGGGCGTGGTGGCGCATGCTTGTAATCCCAGTACTTGGGAGGCGGAGACCAGAGGATCCGGGTTCGCGGCCAGCCTCAGCTACTTAGTGAGGCCCTCCACAACCTCGTAAGATCCAGTTTCAAAATAAAGTATAAAAAATAGGGCCGGGGGTGTAGCTCGGAGGTAAAACGCCCCTGGGTTCAATCCCTGGTACTGCAAATAAATAAATAAATAAATAAATAAATAAATAAATGGTATTAGGGGCCGGGCATGGTGGCACACTTGTAATCCCAGTACTTGGGAGGCTGAGACAGGAGGATCGCAGGTTTGAAGTCGGTCTCAGCAACTTAGTGAGGCTCTCAGAAACTTAATGAGACCCTGTTTCCGAGTAAAAAATAAAATAGGGCCGCCGAGGGTAGAGCCCAGAGGTAGAAGGACCCTGGGTTCCACCCCAAGTACCACTCCCCCAAAAAAAGGTATTAGGGGCACATGATAACCTATTTTGGGTTTTTATTGAGATATAATTCACCCATCACAAAACCCACCTTTTAAAATATGCAATTTAAGCTGGGTGTGGTAGCACACACTTGTAATTCCAGTAGTTGGGAGGCTGAGACAGGAGGATTGCAGGTTCAAAACCAGCTTCAGCAACTTCTCCAGGCTCTCAGCAACCTAGTGAAACTCTGTTCCCAAATAAGAAATAAAATCAGGCTGGGGGTGTAGCTTGGAGGTAGAATGCCTGTGGATTCAATCCCCAGTACAAAAAAAAAAAAAAGTGCAATTTAGTGGGATATTGGTTTTCTTGTTTTTTTTTTTTTGCTACTGGGAATTGAACTCAAGGGCATTTTACCTCCAAGCTACACCCCCAATCCTTTTTTATTTTGCTTGTTTGTTTGTTTTTGTGTGTGTGTGGTGTTAAGAGACTGAACCCAAGGGCATTCCACCTCCAAGGTACCCCCCAACCCCGTTTTACTTTTTATTTGAAAACAGAGACTCCCTAAATTGCTGAGAACCTTGCTAAATTGCTGAGGCTGTTTTTGAACATGGGATCCTCCTGTCTCAGCCTCCCAAGTACTGGGATTACAGTCATGCACCATGGAGCCCAGTTAGAAACTCACCATTTAAGAGGCATTTTACACCCAGCACCTGCAGAGTTCCCAACACATTATGAGTGTGCAATGTATGTTAGTGGGGCCCTGTTTGCCTAGATTTAATGGATAGATGAATGGATGAATGAACTATATGAATTCCTTAAAGAAAGGAATTTTATCTAGTCTGTCATTATATTGTTGCAGTCTAGCACAATTCATAGACTCCAGCAATTTTTTTTTCCCTTGTCATACTGGGGATTGAACCCAGGGGCATTCCACCTCTGAGCTACACCCCCAGCCCTATTTTTATTCTTTATTTTGAAACAGGGTCTCACTAAGTTGCGGAGGGCCTCACTAAGTAGCTGAGGCTGGCTGCAAATCTGCAATCCTCCGGTCTCAGCCTCCCAGGTACTGGGATTACAAGCGTGCGCCACCACACCGGGTTTTAATTTTTTGTTTTTGAAACAGAGTCTCACTAGTTTGCTGAGTCTTGCTACATTGCTAAGGCTGTCCTTGAACATGTGATCCTCTTGTTTTAGCCTCTCAAGTACTGAGATTACTACCACATTCATTTTCCAGGAATATTTTTGCTGGATATATTTGCTGAATGAATTTTAGAGTGATGAATACATGTAAGCAATTTGAGCAATAGAATTCCAATATAAATAAGCAAAAAAACAAAAGCAGTATAGCTATATTGACTTAAGGAAGTAGGTCTAGAGCCCTCCCACAGGCTTTCCCCCCTTCCCACAGACAGAATGCCACTGTACTTCTGCAGAACCTCAGGGCTTTGAAAACTACTACTAAACTGGGCGTGGTGGTGCAGGCCTGTAATCCCAGTACTTGAGAAGCTGAGACAGGAGGATCGCAAGTTCAAGAACAGCCTCAGCAAATTAGAGAGACCCTCAGCAACCTAGTGAGACTCTTTCAAAAAAATAAAAAAAAGAGCCAGGCGTGGTGGCACATGTTTGTAATCCCAGTACTCGGGAGGCTGAGACAGGAGGATCCAGGTTCACGGCCAGCCTCAGCTACTTAGTGAGGCCCTCTGCAACTTAGTGAGACCCTGTTTCAAAATAAAGAATAAAAAATAGGGCTGGAGGTGTAGCTCGGAGGTAGAATGCCCCTGGGTTCAATCACTGGTACTGAAAAAATAAATAAATAAAAAAAGGGCTGAGAGTGTAGCTTGGAGGTAGAATGCCCCTGGGTTCAATCCCCAGCAACACACACACACACACTCACACACTCACTCAGAAAAAAGAAAAATCATAACTTGCCGGGCATGGTGGTGCACGCTTGTAATCCCAGTACTTGGGAGGTTGAGACCGGAGGATCCGGGTTCCTGGCCAGCCTCACCTACTTAGTGAGGCCCTCTGCAACTTAGTGAGACCCTATCTCAAAAATAAAGAATAAAATAAATAGGGCTGGGGGTGTAGCTCGGAGGTAGAATGCCACTGGGTTCAATCCCCAGTACCGCAAAAAAAAAAAAAAAGAAAAGAAAAACCATAACTATACACCAGGATTCACAATAAAGTGAGTTTCTGGCAAATTCCTTCCTAGAATATTGGCTTCTCCTGTCCTCATTTATTTAAAGAGAAATACTTATTAACTAACAGTTATGTGGCATAAAGTGCCTTCAAACCATGATCACAAGGAAGGTGTTAGAGAAAGCCCCTCTGTAGCTATTTCATACTGCTGTGTTAAAAAGAAAGGCATGTCTGCAGAGCAGTCACATAAGTGAATTTTGGGAGGTGATGGATATGTTTTGTATCTTGATTGTGATGTTGTCCCATGACTCAATGTTATTTGTCAAGATTCACAGAACTATACAACAAAAATGATAATTTTACTATATCTAAATCAGTTAATTTTATTGTTAATCAGACTTCAAGGTAGGAGAGAAAGAGTTATAGTTACTTACCAAGGTGGGGTCAATATCCTCAATTGCTAGAAGTCTGTTATATATACTGTGTACCTTCTCATACTTCATGCGACTCTAAGGTGGTAAAGAAATTAAAATAAATATATACACAAAAACAAGCAGGATTTGAGTTCTTAGGAAACCAGGGCTGTACCCCGGCCCCTCCCCTTCCCAACAAACACACAGCGGCACCTGCAACTAGCACGAATGTGAGCTGAGAACTAACAACTGTTCACTGTGTGTCATCTCTGGCTACCAAAGCAATATCTGGCAAAGAAGCAGCCAGAAAAAAATTAAGTTGTGCAGTAAAAAATCAAATTATAAAGAAGTTCTAAACATTTTTACTTACTTCTTCATAATCTGCATATGCAAAGTAAAGAAGCATATTCTTCTTCAATAAAGTGCTTATGGCTCTTTCATATATATTAGCAGCTTCATCACTAAATAATTTGGCATTATTCATATCCTAGGAGAAAGAAAAGAAAGCTCATCTTCAATAATTTTAATATAGTTGAAAGTGAATAAAATGAATAAATTTATTTATGTATCTAGGAAAACATGCACATGTGGACACAGACACTTTCTGGATTCTAAAAAATATTCCAGCTGAGTGTTGATGGCGCAGGCCTGTCATTCCAGCTACTCAGGAGGCTGAGATAGGAGGATCGCAGGTTTGAGGCTAGCCTTAGCAACTTAGTGAGACCCTGTTTCAACATTAAAAAGGGGGGGCCTGGGGGGTAGCCTGGAGGTAGAACACCACTGGATTCAATCCCCAGTACCAAAAAAAAAAATTAGGACTGGGGGTGTAGCTCAGAGGTACACCCCTGGGTCCAATTCCCAGTAAAACAAACACACACACTATGTATGTATGTATGTATGTATGTATGTATGTATGTATGTATTTTTGTGGTACTGGGGACTGAACCCAGAGGTCCAGAGGCATTCTACCTCTGAGCTACACCCCCAAGCCCAAGTTTTTATTTCTCATTTGGAAACAGGGTCTTGTTGGGTTGCTGAGAACCTAGCTAACTTGCTGAGACTGGCTTCGAACCTGCGATCCTCCTGACTCAGCCTCCCAGGTACTTGGATTACAGGCATGTGCCACCACACTTGGCCTTATTTTATTTTTTTGTGATAATGGGGATTGAACCCAGGGGCCTTCTACCTCTGAGCTACAACCCCAGCCCTATATTATTTTTTAGGTTGAAACAGTTCTCACTGAGTTGCAGAGGGCCTCACTAAGTTGCCAAGGCTGGCCTTGAACCTGTGATCCTCCTGTTTCAGCCTTCCAAGAACTGGGATTACAGGCCTGAGCCACCATTCACTCTCGGCACACAAAAAAATTTTTTTTTTTTTTGCGGTACTGGGGATTGAACTCAGGAGCATTCTACCTCCGAGCTACACCCCCTGCTCTAATTTTTTAATCTTTATTTTGAAACAGGGTCTCATTAAGTTGCGGAGGGCCTCACTAAGTAGCTGAGGCTAGCCGCGAACCTGGATCCTCTGGTCTCAGCCTCCCAAGTACTGGGATTACAAATGTGCGCCACCACCCCCGGCACAAATTTTTTAATTAAAAAAAAAAAGCCGGGTGTGGAGGTGCACGGTTTTTAAGCATTCTAATCATATTAGTGTCACTAAGATTCATATTGAAAATGTTTAACATTTCCAACATTTACAATTTATAACCAAAATTCAGTGTTATATTTTTCGACCAATCATTGCTATATCAAAATTACAAAAAGATTGTCAGAGAAATACTCACTCCCTTCTCTGCTAGCAGTTTACTTGACTGTTCAAGATACTGGGCAGCTTCATACCAAATATCAGGGTGGTGGCCCAGGACAAGCAGGCACTGTTCATAAGCAAACATAACTAAGGGAAGAGATGCACAAACAACATTCAATTAAGATAAATATTATTTATAAAACTATCAATACAAGCATCACAACTAAATTGTTAGGATGATTTAGGGTCCTCAATAATGAATGATAATTAGAAATGAAACGCTTTAATGATTTCTGCCACCATTGTCTACCCAAGCCCCATCTGCCCGTCATTTACTAAATTAACACTTATTGAGCACTGACTATATCCTACAAACTGTAAATGGCAATGTGAGTATACAAGTGAAAATAAGACTTCCTATATTCAGTCAGTCTATAGTAGATAGGCACAGTGGTTCACAGCTGAAATCCCACCAATTTGGGAGGCTGAGGCAGGAGGATTGCACGTTCAAGGCCAGCCTCAAGAATGGAGTGAGACCCTATCTCAAAACAAAACAAAACAAAAAAACCCAAGCCAGGCGCAGTGACACACATCTGTCATTCCAGTACTTTGGAGGCTGAAACAGGAGGATCACAGGATTGAGGTCAGCCTCAGCAATTCAGCAAGGAGACACTCAGCAACTTAGTGAGACCCTGTTTTAAAATAAAAGGGGTTGGGGGTGTAGCTCAGAGGTAGAATGCCCCTGGGTTTAATCCCTAGTACCAAAATATATATAATTACAATGAGGAAAATTGATGTATTCATGAAACTTACAGGAGCAAGTTTAGGAACTTAAGAAAGACTTCCCTAAGGAACTGACATCTAAAGCAAAGCCTGGATAGAAGCTGGTCAGATGAGAAGTAAGTGGAGCAGAGGAAGGGCAGAAGAGTAGATATAAAAATGATATAGGCAAGATGGGTCCGTTTTAGCTGGGTATGGTGGCGCATGTAATTCTAGTACTCAGGAGGCTGAGACAGGAGGATCATGAGTTTGAGGACAGCCTCAGGAATCCCTGGTCCCATCGGGGGGATGACATAGGCAAAGGAAGTAGTATTTTCAAAGGCCCACAGGTAAATGAGCAAGGCAAGATTGAATAATTCAATAACATTCCAAATTCCAGTCTAGCAGTGGCAGAGTAGATTGTATTAGATTAACCCTGAAATAGCAGTTATAAACTGAGGGCTGTGGAGGTAGAATGCCCCTGGGTTCAACATAATACCAAACAAACAAACAAACAAACAAAAACAACAAACAATAAAAAACATAAACTGAGGGCTGGGGTATAGCTCTATAGTAGAACCCAGGGCGGAGTGGTGGAACCTCACTAAGTTGCTGAAGCTAGCTGCGAACCTGTGATTCTCCTGTCTCAGTCTCCCAAGTACTGGGATTACAAGTGTGCACCACCACGCCTGGCTTCTTTGTACTTTTTTATTGCAGTAAAACAAGTAACATTAAAAATACTATTTAAGCCAGGTGTGGTGGTGCATGCTTGTAATCCCAGTACTTGGGAGGCTGAGACCGGAGGATCCGGATTCAGGGCCAGCCTCAGCTACTTAGTGAGACCCAGTTTCAAAATAAAGAATAAAAAATAGGGCTGGGGGGTGTAGCTTGGAGGTAGAATGCCTCTGGGTTTCCACAAAAAATAAAAATAAATAAAATAAAATAAAAACAAAAAGGGTTGGGGATATAGCTCAGAGGTAGAGTACCTTTGGGTTCAGTTCCCAGTACTTAAAAAAAAAAAATCCTAAAACCCTCAGCCAATCCCTGAAATGTATGTATCAGGAAAGAACAGAAGAGCCCAGCAGAAAGCCAAGCTGGAGGGCTGAAGGACTTGACTAGCTATCTCAGCAGCTGCCTCTTATAAGGGACACCAAGTTTAGAATTTGGATCCTGTCCAAATGATCGGTAAACGTCCTAGTGTACTTCCCACTAAGTGTTAGGAGCAAAGACTATGTCCCAGAACTAAAGGAGCTATCCTGAGATTAAGGATAAAACTAAAATGGACCCATTTTGATGCTATAAAGCCAAGCCTCCACAAAGTCTAAGTGTTCTGTCAGTAATTTAAATTCCTGCTATCTAAAACTCAACATTTTTCAGTGGAATATAAGAGAATTCAGAGTTTTTACAATGTATAATTTGTACATTTGTACAATGTCCAAAAGAAAAAATCAAAATGTCTAGACATGTGATGAAACAGGAAAATGTGAGCCATAGTCAAAACAAAAAGCAGTCAAAGGAAACCAACTCCATGATGACTGATGGCCCAGGTGTTAGAATTAGCAGATGAGGATTTTATAACGTTATAAATATGTAAGTATCTAAAGAAAAAGATGATAACATATGGAATCTCAACAGAGAAATGGAAAATATAAAAAAGACCTGTATAACATAAAAAATCTCTAAAATAGAAATTCATAGAACTGAAAAGTATAGTATATGAAATGAAGAATTTACTGGATGCACTTCATGGTAGATTAGATGTAATAAAACAGTCAGTGAAAATGGAAATAAATCCATAGACATTATTAAGTCTGAAGAACATAAGAGAAAACATTATTAGGGATAAAAAACAGAACCTGAGTCGGGTGTGGTGGCACTCACCTGTAATCCTAGTACTTGGGAGGCTGAGACAGGAGGATTGCAGGTTTGAAGCCAAATTAGCAAGACCCTGCTTCCAAATAAAAAATGAAATAGGTCTAGGGGTGTAGGCTGGAGGTAGAAGGTCCCTGGGTTACATCCCCAGTACCACACACACACACACACACACACACACACACACACACACAACCCCACAGAACCTCAGTAGTGTATGGGATAATATCAAGTGAGCTTGGAGTCCGAGGAGGGCTCATCCTCTCACCTCTTTTTGTGATGAGGGTCTGGTCCTCTGTGCGGAGAGGGTTGCTCTTCTCCCACTGTATGTACTTCTTCCACATGTCTACTTGCTGAGCTTCTTGAGGAGTATTCTGAGGAGGCACTGAAGGGGCATTGCGGTCCAAGCCTTTCATTACTGTCTCATATTCCTAAACGACAAGCATTTAGAAAACTTTGGTGAGCCTGGAACAACTCAGATGTATGGAATGGAGGTGATCAGTTTGGAATACTTTGTTCAAAATGCCAATTTTTTTTCCAAATACCACTTTTTAAATATAATTTAAAAACTAAGAGTAGGAAAAAAGATAACAGTATTACCCATGAAAGAACAGGTTCCCAGAAGTGGGTGAACATCCAGGGCCCTCTCTGCAGGTGATCTAGAAAGAAGGGTAGCTCCCTAGGATGTACGAGTTGACAGATTAACATGACTAAACATCTGGTGGCATTATTATTGCCATCTGTGGAGATGCTATCTGTCTTTTTAAATGTCAACAGTTTGTACTGATATAATAGGCTGCTTTTCCTAACTTCTAAGAGTATCAGTGAATGAGAAGGTATGCACATAATACAAGATCTGTCCCTGGGAGCTATTATTTTATAACCATACTCTGACTACAGAATAGTACAGCATTCAGATGAGCAAATATGAGGGAAGGATATGAAAAACTTCATCCATTCTAGGCAGAATCATGTTCCTATATCCTCAATATTTTGAAAAATAATACTTCTAAATCCAATTAATTCTATTTTATCCTTTAACATACTTGAAAAACAAGTATTTCAATTCGAATATGTCATCTGTTCAGACAGAATGATGATGTCAATTAACTGCAATTAATTGTCACTAGTTCAAATTGCTAATAATTGAGATTATCAAGAGTTATACCAGACAGGGAAGGCCTTGCTAACAGCATCAGGTTTAATAATCATTAAGATAAATGATGCCTGATAGAATTCCATACCTTTGCTACACGCCTAGCATTCATGTAATCTCTACTCCGATCTTCAATCATTTTTTTAGCTAAGTGAATATTGATACCCTAAGAAAAAAACAGAAAAATATTATTATTTATAGTAGTGTTTAGTATCAAACCCAGGGCCTCACACTTGCTGGGCAAGTGCTTCAGCACTGAGTTACACACGCTAATTTTAAAATTCAGTAGATTTTTTTTAAATTTTGGTGATACTGGGAATTGAAATCAGGGGCATTCTAGCTCCAAGCTATACCCCCAGCCTTATTTTATTTTTATTTTTATTTTTTATTTTATTTTATTTATTTATTTATATATATATATTTTTTTTTTTTTGCGGTACCGGGGATTGAACGCAGGGTCGTTCTACCTCCGCGCTACACCCCCGGCCCTATTTTTTTTATGCTTTATTTTTGAAACCGGTCTCACGAAGTTGCGGAGGGCCTCACTAGGTAGAGAGAGAGAGAGAGAGAAAAAGAGAGAGAGAGAGAGAGAGGAGAGAGATCGATCGAGGAATCGTGCGCGCGCGCATGCGCGCTGAGGTTGGCCGCGAACCCGGATCCTCCGGTCTCCGCCTCCCAAAGTACTGGGATTACAAGCGTGCGCCACCACGCCCGGCATTTTATTTTTATTTTTTACTTTGAAACAGGGTCTCACTAAATTGCTAAGATCTTCCAAGTACTGGGATTACAGGTGTGTGTGCCACCACACCCAGTCACTAGTTTTCTTCTTGTTTTGGAAAATTTAGTTTTTTTTAATGCTACTTAGGCTAGAATTTAAGGGGCTTATTATTGTTACTCTTAAGTACATTAAAAAGTATCTTGAAAATTTCTCAATTTTAACTTCTGGTATGTTAAATATTGATAGATAAAAGCTACATTAAAAATAAAAGTCCAGCTGGGTATGGTGGCACACGCTTGTAATCCCAGTTCTTGGGAGGCTGAGACAGGAGGATCTGGGTTTGCGGCCAGCCTCAGCTACTTAGTGAGGCCCTTCGCAACTTAGTGAGACCCTGTTTCAAAATAAAGAATAAAAAAGCCGGGCATGGTGGCGCATGCTTGTAGTCCCAGTACTTGGGAGGCGGAGACCGGAGGATCCGGGTTCGCAGCCAGCTTCAGCTACTTAGTGAGCCCCTCCGCAACTTAGTGAGACCCGGTTTCAAAATAAAGGATAAAAAATAGGGCCGGGGGATGTAGCTCGGAGGTAGAATGCCCCTGGGTTCAATCCCTGGTACTGCAAAAAAAAAAAAAAAAGAATAAAAAATAGGCTGTGGGTATAGCTCAGAGGTACAATGCCCCTGGGTTCAATCTCCAGTGCCAAAAAATAAATAAATAAAAATCCTAGCCAGGCATGGTGGCACATTCCTATAATCCTAGTATTTGGGAGGCTGAGAAAAGAAGATTGCAAGTTCAAGGACAGCCTCAGCAAGTAGTGAGATTCTCATCAACCTAGTGAGACAGTTTCAAAATAAAAATAAAAATAGGGTTGGGTGTGTAGCTCAGAGGTAGATGCCCCTGGGTTCAATCCCCAGCACCACACTAAATAAATAAATAAACAAATAAATAAATAAATAAATAAATAAATAAATAAATGTCCTAGTCAGGCATGGTGGCATACTATGGTAGAGAGCCTATTTGGCACATATGTTTACATATATGGCTGTTTAGCTTAGCTGATTAAAGCATATACCAAGAACACAAAGATCTTAAGATTGTAGCCTCTCATCTCATGAATCAAAAACAATAGTCAAGTGTGGTATGCCTGTAATCCCAGGATTTGTGAGGCTGAGACAGGAGGATCACAGGCTCAAGGCCAGTCTCAGCAACTCAGCAAGACTCTACTTCAAAATGAAATATATAAGTCAGGCATGTTGGCACATGACTGTAATCCCAGTACTTGAGAGGCTAAGATAGGAGGATTGCAGGTTTGTGGCCAGCCTCAGCAACTTAGTAAGACCCTGTTTAAAAAAAAAAGGGCTGGGGGTGCAGCTTAGAGGCAGAATGCCCCTGAGTTCAATCCCCAGTACCAAAAGAAAAAAAAAAATTTTTAAACCAATAATCTTATCACTGGAATTAGGTGAAAGAGGTATATAGCAACTGATCATTAATACTGTAAAAATAATTCCAAAAAAGTATCATTTCACAGGAGGTCAAGGGCAATGTGTGTGTGTATGAATATGTAGATATAGCTTAGCGTTGAGTAAAAAGAGGGCTAGGGATATATAGCTCAGTGGCAGAAAGCTTGCCCACTATGCAAGAGGCTATGACTTTAATCCCAACACTCCCTTCACACTGAAAATAGTTTTGTAAGAATTGTAGTTCTCCCAGAGTATTCTCTAAAACATAATGACATTAATATGGAGATTCTAAAAATGCTACAAAAACATTAGGAGTAGCCCTTTCATTATAATCAATACAAAAACAGACAGTGTGGACTGGGGTTGTAGTTCAGTGGTAGAGAGCTTGCCCAGTATGCAAAAGGCCCCAGTACCACAAGTAAGAAAACAAAAACCCAGATAATGTGCACTCCGAAATCCAAGTACATGATATGAGAAAGTCTAGAATTCACAAATCTAGAATGGATAAAAATTAAAATGGCTTTTGTGGGTGGCTATAGTAGGGCTTAAACCCAGGAGTGTTCTACTACTGAGCTACACCCCCCAGCTCTTTTTATTTTTTAACTTTTATTTATTTATTTTTCGGTACTGGGGATTGAACTCAGAGACATTCTACCTCTAAGCTACAACTCCAGCCCTTTTAAATTTTTTTTTTTTTTGCGATGCCGGGGATTGAACCCAGGGGCATTCTACCTCCACGCTACACCCCCGGCCCTATTTTTTATACTTTATTTTGAAACTAGGTCTCACGAAGTTGCGGAGGGAGGGCCTCACTAGGTAGAGAGAGAGAGAGAGAGAGAGAGAGAGAGCTGAGGCTGGCCGCGAACCCGGATTCTCCGGTCTCCGCCTCCCAAAGTACTGGGATTACAA
>PVJS01058063.1:0-11877 GCA_004027185.1 Glis glis
TCAATCCCTGGTACTGCAAAAAAAAAAAAAAAGAAAAGAAAAAGTGTCTCACTAAGTAGCTGAGGCTGGCCACGAACCCGGATCCTCTGGTCTCAGCCTCCCAAGTACTGGGATTACAAGTGTGCACCACCATGCCCTGCTCAATCTGTGTCTTTTGATGCACAGGATCAGCAAATATTTTTGAATCTTCTAAGTCTTTGTAGATTTTTAAGTTTTCTGTGAAGAATGAACAATTACAGCTAAATTTGCTTGTTTCTTTTCTTTGACATTTCAGAGCTTTAATACAAAGTATGCTTGAAAAATGTGATCGTTTTCTCTGGTCTCAGCATGCCTGATGGAAGAACATTTGGCAGGATGTCATCACATTTTGGAAAAAAAAATCGTGCTTCTGAACCTTTGGAATACATTTGTTACTGAAGGAAAGGCACTACCCCAAAACCCTGCTGCCTTATTGGGGTTACTGTTGTCAGTGTTTGTACCCTTTTCATTTGTGGCTCTGTGACCTCAGCATTTCTCAACCAAAGTTGGAGTTTGAAAGGAGTCAGTTCTTGTTTGCTAGAATCAGAATATGAATGTTCACA
Source organism: Glis glis (assembly GCA_004027185.1). Lineage (NCBI taxonomy): Eukaryota > Metazoa > Chordata > Mammalia > Rodentia > Gliridae > Glis > Glis glis. The sequence goes on from PVJS01058063.1 coordinate 582, forward strand.
ACTGTGTAGTACTTATTCTGAACTACAGTGTTATTTGCTCATCATTCTTTTCCACCATGGCTCCTGTGTTGAGAGCACAAGCGTTTTGTCTCATGAACATAATATTACTAACTGGAGTTGGTTTCTTTTTGTATTTTGTCTGGGGCAATCTAGAAACTACTGAAGTAAGACCTGGAGTAATGGAATTGACACATAAAAATAAATGAAGCCGGGCGTGGTGGCACATGCTTGTAATCCCAGTGCTTGGGAGGCTGAGACAGGAGGATTGCAGGTTTGCGGCTAGCCTCAGCTACTTAGTGAGGCCATCTGCAACTTAGTGAGACCCTGTTTCAAAATGAAGAATAAAAAATAGGGCAGGGGTGTAGCTTGGAGGTAGAATGCTCCAGGGTTCAATCCCCAGTACAGCAAATAAATAAATAAATAAATGAAATACTAACAACTCAAATTAGATATATAAATAAAATTACCCGTATCTAAATGGAGCTAATTTAAAGTATTTTTTTCATTTTCAAACTTATTTGACGTTTTCTAATCTGAATCTATGTATAGTTGACTAATTTAGTACTGGAAATATGTTATCTCTAATCTTTTCTAAACAGAGTAGCCCAAGAGAATCATGCACTTTTCAAAATTATTTTTAAAAAGCCATAAGAAGAAAAAGCCAAGTACTAATAGAGATTGCATCAAGGGCAGAGGATGTATGGCAGTATGTTTGCTTAGCGTATATGGGGCCCTGAGTTCAATCCCCAGTACCTCAAAGGAAAAAAAAAAGGACTACATCAAGTATTTATATTATTTAAGCTATGTAACTAGATTGTCATTTGTCAGGCTCCTGTACATTTATATAGCATGTCATATTAATAACAAATGTAAAAGCCGATGAAAGTTTTTATTTGAGCAAAACGTGAGGTTTAGCCGGGCATGGTGGCGCACGCTTGTAATCCCCGTACTTGGGAGGCTGAGATGGGAGGATCTGGGTTCGCGGCCAGCCTCAGCTACTTAGGCCCTCCACAACTTAGTGAGACTCTGTTTCAAAATAAAGAATAAAAAATAGGGCTGGGGGTATAGCCTGGAGGTAGAATACCTCTGGGTTCAATCCCCGGTACCCACAAAAAAAAGAGGTTTATTTTTGAGCAATTTGCAGGAAGGCATGGTGTAAACTCGGTGTGAAATAAAGTGTCAGATACATTGAATGTCCACTCCTTTTTTTCCCCATTTAACATAAACAGAATATAGACACAAATTGCTGTCATGCTCACACACGACACCTGGATATGACGCAGCTGGGTGGAGTGAAGAGGTTGTCTGGGGAAGGAGGCTTCAGAAGGTTGCTCAGAACTTTGGGAAGTATGGAGAAGCTCTGAAGAGCCAAAATAAAGCTATAACAGGTTTTAATTAAAGCTTTAAGTAGAAGTTAGATCTCTATAACATACTGCCCCCATACCCTGTAATCTGATCTTGTCTCCAGTAACCCCTAACAACAGCCAATCGGTGCTAAGCACACCCGGGTCTGGAGTTTGCAGAGAATCAGGCGAGGTCACTGACCAGAGCCAGGGAGCCCCCCGCCCATCCTGAACATTCTTGAGGGAGGCACTGCGGGCCTGACCAATCACAGAGGTCACCATATAGGGCCAAAGTCTCCCTAGTAATGACCCTTACCTAAGGCGCGAAAATTAAACCTATCAGGGAACAACAACAGGCTTATGCTTTAAACTACCCAATCAATGTAAGGGTGGGATGGGCTGCCCTCCTGGGGGGATAAAAGCTTTGTTCTCCGGGAGCTAGGGGCTTCTCTCCGTGACCACTGCGTTGGTGCACGATGGGAGCCCGAGCTCGAGCTTGAATAAATTACCCTCATGTTTATTGCATCGGAGCGGCTCCCTGGTAGTCCTTGGTGAGATCACGAACCTGGCACATCAGCTCCCCACTAGCATCGCCTGGGTTCTGGCTGTATTAGATTATGCTGAGTATGAGGCTGTACCGAGACGGGGTGAGAGCCCCTACCTCCTGTCAGCTTTAGCCATTATTGCCCAGTGGCTGAGGGCCCAGAGGAAACCTCATGACAAGCAGATAGCACAGACTGGCACAACTGTGCAATCATTTCCTGACAGCTCTTCCCAGGGCACGTTACAGCAATCCTCAATTACCAGAAGGGTATGAAGAAAATTCTAGCATAAAAAACACAGATCATACTACCTGAATTTATCTTCCAGAGCAAACAGAAAAAAAAAATCCCCTTCAACTAAGTTGTTTTTTTTGTTTGTTTGTTTTTGTACTGGGGATTAAACCCAGGGGGCATTCTACCTCTAGGCTACACCCCCAGCCCCTTCCCCTTTTATTTTTGTTTTTGAAACAGGATCTTGCTAAGTTGCTGATCTCACTAAGTTGCTGATGCTGGCTGGTCTCGAACCTGCAATCCTCCTGTCTCAGCCTCTCAAGTACTGGGATTATAGGTGTGCGCCACCATACCCAGCTTCAGCTAAATATTTAAATTTGAACAGTCTATTTGGGTATTAGGCAGTGGTTTCAAATACAATTTGTATCTTTTATTTGCCTAAAAACTCTAGACAGATACTTCCTCCTCATTCCTTACCCAAAAAAAAAAAAAAAGTTCTAGACAGATTGTGCTTCATGGTTGCCTCACTTTTGCTTTCTTTTTTTGTGTGTGTGGTGTTGGGGACTGAACCCAGGGTCATTCTGCCTCTAAGCTATACCCTCAGCCCTATTTTATTTTTTTATTTTGAAGCAGGGTCTCTCAGTTTAGGACTTGGCTAAATTACTGAGGCTGGCCTCAAACCTGTAATCCTCCTGTCTCAGCCTCCGAAGTACTAGGATTACAGGCGTGCACCACCATGCCCGGCTCATCACTTTTGTTCCCAGATCTGACCAAGAGCTTGTCTTCTGAGACTGGCTGCCTGTGCCTGAATGTCTGCTCTTTCACTCAATGACCTTGGGGAAGATACTTGGTTTCTTTACATTTTAGTTTCCTCATCTGTAAAATGGTAATAATACTAGCACTCATTCAGGGTAGTTTGTGTATAATGAGATAATGTGAAACATATAGCATAATATCTGGCATGTAGAATGAGGTTTGAGCCACCCATTAGAATTAAATGAGACTTGTGAAGCATAGTGCCTGTGACAGTGAACAGGTAATGTTAGCTGTTGTTTGAAATGACTGGAATATCATTGTTTTACCTAGTCATGATCAGACCCATAGAAACAGAATTTATAGGAACCAAAGAGAGTGGGAAGACCAAAATTGAAATTAATAATTTCCTTGCATGTGTTAAATTGGTCACTGCTCAGGTGAAGGCTCAATACTAGTTATTTTTGCCTCTTCCCTCTACTCTGCTCTCACTTTTAATTACTAGGCAAATCCTTTCTATTCTGTGTTGATGGTGTTTTCCATTAGTCATTTTCCCCATTCTTTGTTGCCAACAATTCACATTCCAATTACTTTTTGGGGGGGGCAATGGGGATTGAACCCAGGGGCATTCTATTTCCAAGTTTCAACCCCAGCCCTTTTTGTTTTTATCTTGAAACAGTACTTGAAACTCTAGCCAGAGTGATCAGACAAGAGAAGGAAATCAAAGGAATACAAATAGGAAAAGAACTGAAATTATTCCTATTTAAGGATTACATGATCTTATACTTAGAGGAGAAAGGAATCAGGATACAAAATCAATCTTAAAAAATCAATAACCTTTCTATATGCCAACCAGGAATCCACTGAGAAATCCAAAAAACAATTCCATTCACAATAACCTCAAAAACATTAAAATACTTAGGAATAAATCTAACCAAGGAGGTAAAAGACCTCTACAATGAAAATTATAAAACACTAAAGAAAGAAATTGAAGAAAATCTTAGAAGACGGAAAGATCTCCCTTGCTCTTGTATAGGCAGAATAAATATTATCAAAATGGTCATTCTATCAAAAGGGATCTATAAGCGGACGTGGTGGCGCACGCTTGTAATCCCAGTACTTGGGAGGCTGAGACAGGAGGATCCGGGTTCGCGGCCAGCCTCAGCTACTTAGTGAGGCCCTCCACAACCTTAGTGAGACCCTGTTTCAAAAATAATAAAAAATAGGGCTGGGGGTGAAGCCCGGAGGTAGAATGCCCCTGGGTTCAATCCCCGGTACCGCATAAAAAAAAAAAGGATCTATAGACACAAGGTAATCTCTCTCAAAATATCAATGTCATTCTTCACAGACCTAGAAAAATCAGCCCTAAATTTCATATGGAAAAAGAAAAGACCCAGAATAGCCAAAGCACTTCTTAGCAATAGAAATCATGCATGAGACATCACAATTCCTGACTTCAAATTATACTATAGAGTTACAGTAATAAAAAAAACAACATGATATTGGCACAAGAACAGGCACATAGATCAGTGGAACAGAATAGAAGATACAGAAACAAATCCATGCACAGGACTGGCACCAGCCCTAATCAAACCCTTCCCCACCCTCTCTCAGCCCCTGTGGTTCCATGGATGCTAAACCTTTCCATGTCCCTGTCATGCGTGTCCTGTCATCTTCTATTCCCTCAGGGTCTTTGTCCACAGAGAGCTCTGCCTCTAGGGACAGGGATATAGCCATGGAAGGACTAGTCCTGGAATCCAGTACCTGACACTTTGATCTTCTGTTCATTTCTCAGCAATACCTACAAAGCCAGTGATACACCAATTTCTGTCCATTCTATTGAAGACATGCCTGCAAAGCAGTGTCTTCCTTTCTTTTTTCTTTTTCTTTCTTCTTTTTTTTTTTTTGGCACTGAGGATTTACCCCAGTAAGGGCATTCTACCTCTGAGCTACACCCCCAGCCCTGTTTGTTTGTTTATTTATTTATTGTGGTACTAGGGATTGAACCCAGGGGCATTCTACCTCTGAGCTATACCCTCAGCCCTTTTTTTTATATTTCCTTTTGAAACGGGATCTCACTAAGTTGCTGAGGGCCTTGCTACATTGCTGAGGCTGTCCTTGAACCTAGATCATCCTGTCTCAGCCTCCCAAGTACTGGGATTATGGGTGTGTGACACCCCACCCAGCTAACAAAATAATTTTTTTTTTTTTTGCAGTACTGGGGATTGAACACAGGGGCGTTCTACCTCCAAGCTACACCCCCAGCCCTATTTTTATTTTTTACTTTTTATTTTGAAACCGGGTCTCACGAAGTTGCGAAGTTGCGGAGGGCCTCACTAAGTAGCTGAGGCTGGCCGAGAACCCGGATCCTCCGGTCTCCGCCTCCCAAGTACTGGGATTACAAGCGTGCGCCACCACGCCTGGCTCAAAATAAAATTTTAAAAAGATAAATACATCCAGGAAGAAAAGCTCATCACCACCACGCCTGCCTCCATCCCACTATTATGCATAATTGCCTGGGTTATTATCACTTCTGACCTGGTTTCCACGGTTCCACCTTTGCCCCCAACTAGTCTCTACTCAGTGTGACACCCAGACTGTGAAAACGAGAGATATGTTCAGGATCCCAGTTGCACTCATCCTCAAATTCAAAGCCTTCCTCATGACTTCTGAGACTCTCCCCAGACTGTCTCACCCCTACCCTACCCCTCTACCTCCTCCCCTCTCATTTTACTCCAGCCATGCTGATCTCTTCTGTTCCTCAACCCCATGAGGCACAGCTCACCCCAGAGTCTTGGATTATCTGTTCCTTTCCTCTGGAACATGGTCTTCTCAAATATTTGCATATCAGGGCTCTGAGATGGCACCATCTAGGATTCCAGGATGCTAGAAGGTTCCACAATATAGTTAATGGCACTAGGAGTATTGGCAGTAAATATGTTGGAAAAAGGGCTCTGAATGAACTGGAAAATTTCCATGAAGGAAAGAGAGGGATTTGAAGGTGTGTCAACAAATAGAATAGAAGGATGCTTTGTTCCCAAAGATTACTAAACCAATTGTCTATATCAGAAGTTTTTGGTGGATGTTTTAAGAAAACAAAGTTCAGGACCAGAAGGTTGGTGATCCTGGGTCAGCAACTTTGAGCTGGTTTTCAAGAATTTCTGAGCTTGAAAATCTCCCTGTTGGATATATACACAATGGAATTTTACTCAGCCATAAAGAGGAACAAAATTATGTCATTTGCAGGGAAATGGATGGAACTGGAGAATATTCTGCTAAGTGGGATTAGTCAGTCATGAAAAGTGAAAGGTCATATGTTCTCCCTCATATGCAGAAGCTAGGGAGAAATTGGGACAATGGAAGGCTCCAGACAAAGGAGGAGAAACCTTAGTGGAGTGAAGGAGGGGACCTAACTGAGGGAGTTGGAGGGGGGAGGAAGAATTGAGGAAGGAAACACTTCAATGAACATGATATACATACACAAACTTATCAAAGCCAATCACTGTGTTGAGCACGGGAAGGTGGGGAGGGAGAGGGAGTGGGGTGGGAACCGGGGAGGGCTTAAGGAGTGTTGTGTGCATGTATGCCTCTATCACCCTGAACTTCATCAAGAAGTATGATTATGATACACCAATTAAAGCCAGGCATCCTGGCGCACACTTGTAATCCCAGTACTTTGGGAGGTGGAGACCGGAGGATCCCGGTTCGCGGCCAGCCTCAGCTCTCTCTCTCTCTCTCTCTCTCTCTCTCTCTTTCCCTGTCTCTCTCTCTCTCTACTTAGTGAGACCCGGTTTCAAAATAAAGTATAAAAAAAATAGGGCCGGGGGTGTAGCGCAGAGGTAGAATACCCCTGGGTTCAATCCCCGGTACCGCAAAAAACAAAAACAAAAACAAAAACAAAAACAAAACAATACACCAATTAAAAAAAAAGAAGCCGGGCGTGGTGGCACATGCTTGTAATCCTAGTACTTGGGAGGCTGAGACAGGAGGATCACAGGTTCAAAGCCAGCTTCAGCAACTTAGCAAAGCTCTCAGCAACCTAGTGAGACCCTGTTTCCAAATAAGATATAAAATCGGGCTGGGGTGTAGCTTGGAGGTAGAATGATTCTGGGTTAAATCCCAGTACCAAAAAAAAAAAAAAGAAAGAAAATCTCCGTTTTATAAATCTGTTGTGCAGAGAACACTGGTATGACAGGGGAGAAAGTATCTAAGAATCTGGCAGAGACACAAAATAGGACAAGTCGAAGAGAATTAGGGATGGAAATGGGGAAATGGTAATGGGGAGAAAAAAGGACATAGACCCCAGTCTCCCCTGTTAGGAGGAATTGCAGGACGTGTACCCATGGGTGAATATGAGCATAAAGTGCGATCCATATGGAAAGGCAGGTTTCAGGTTTCTGTGATGGGGGATGAAACAGGCAAAGAAGAGGAGGGATACTCAGCACAGAGCCTTCTGGCTGTAGCTCATTGAAAGGCAGTAGGGGAAGGGCAGAAAGACTATAAGCAGGATCCAGGCTGACCCAGAGAGACAATAGTGATGTGCAGTGAAAGCAGTTCAGGACAAGAGAGCAACAGGAAACCCTGGCTTAGCCCACTGGTCAGCGACAGCAGATTGGGTTATTTCTTGCTTTGGGGCTGAGTGTGGGGTGCTCTGCTCTTAGGTGATAATTATGAGCTGTGGAATGGCCTCCCCAAACCTCATGTGCACTGTGTAATGAAACCATGGGGTGCTTCCCACCTTCTTTCACAGGTCCTCCATCTACTATTCACAGATGCTCTAGAGAGAGTGGAAAATGCAGGAAGAGGGAGGGTGAGGGTGGGCAGAGCAGCGCTGTGCTTCTGACAAAGGAGTAACAGAAACACTTAGAAACACAAGTTGATTTTTTAGCTGACACACAGCATGCAAACATGGATGCAGTAACACTACCAGGCCAGGTCTGCCTCTTGAGACCAGGACAGAGGATCAAGTCTTCTCCCTGGGGAAGGTGTGCTTTGTGTACCTGCTAGTTCTTCTGTGAGTCAAAACCACAACATTCCTTCTATCCTTTAGGCCACTTCTTCTAGGAATACCTGGCTGTTATTCATGAAGAAAAACCTGCCTTCAACCCCATTCTAAAAGAGAAGCCATGGAGACTATAGAGGATCATTCAAGGACATGTAGCCAGGACACACAGCCCCTTGGCCAGTGCTCCTCCTGCTCTAGCCCTCTGCCTCCACACCATCATGAAGGTTCTTTCTGGGAACCTGTGAACCCCCTGACAAGAGAAGGGCTGGTGTGTGGAAATTCCAGGTTGGATGGTTTGGTTTGGGAGAATGCCATGGGTCACAGCCATCTCAGTTCTGACAGCAGACACCTGGACATTGTCCCCTTGCCATCTTCCCAGGCTACTTTTTAACATAATGTCCATCATAAAATCACAGATGGGAAAACTGTGATTTCCCATCACAGATCCTAAAACCCAGCCACCTGGACTTGGAAGCAGCAGGGAACTGAAGTTTAGGACCAAGTTCTGGATGCAACAGACGAGGGTGACTCCGGCTCTGCTGTGTATTGATAGTGTGGGAGCGCATTCGGTGACTGGAGAAGCGTGGACACTGTCTTAAGGGAGAGAGTGCAGCACAATGTGGTCCCTGTTGTTCAAAGGCATGTTCCTGCAGTGAAGCACCACCTAGGTGGTTGCACATCAAATGGTGCCTGTGATTCTAGATGGTGGGAAGCGCTTATGCTATTCTGGGTCTTTAAAATGTCCTAGAATGACAGGTTGACTTAGAGTCATGCATCACTTAAAGACAGGGATATGTTCTTGTGAACTGGCTCACTTGATTATGGAGACAAGAAAGCCTCATGGGTCTGCCATTTGCAATCTAGAGTCCTAGGAAAGTCGATGGCGTAATGCACACTGAATCGGAAGGCCTCAGAATCAGGGGAACCAATGATGTAAATCCCAGGCTGGGGCAGAAGATGAGATGAGATGAGATATCTGACTCAGCTCAAGCACTCAGAGAAAAAGGGGGCAAATTCCTCCATCCTCCATCTTTGGTTCTGTTCAGGCGATTCTCAACAGATTAGGTGATACTCAGCTATTAGGGAGGGCAATCTATTTTCCTGAGTCCACCCATCAAATGTTAGTCTCATGTGGATACACACTAACAAGACACACCCAATGTGTTTAGTGTGGCCTCCTGTGGCCCACTCAAGTGTACACACAAGGGCTGGGGATGTCCTTCAGTGGCAGAGTGCTGGCCTAGCATGCATGAGGCCCTAGGTTCAATCACACTACTGCAAAAGAAAAAAGAAAGAGTATACACATAAAATAAATGACCCCAGAAACAAGTCAGTTTCCTACCTTGTCTAACAGAGAAGAGTTGCAGATGTGCCATTTCTTGTTGAGGAAAGCAAGGTCATTCATAAAAGGCGTTTTGGTGTGTTGAAGCATAAAGATTAGGTGTGATACTATACATTATAGATTCCAGAGTAAACCAAGCACTGTTTTCGTTGGATTAAATGTTGATTTTTTTTGCAGATTACAGATTCTATTTAAAAAAAATTTTTTTTTTTTGCGGTATCGGGGATTGAACCCAGGGGCGTTCTACCTCTGCGCTACACCCCCGGCCCTATTTTTTTTATACTTTATTTTGAAACCGGGTCTCACGAAGTTGCGGAGGGCCTCACTAGGTAGAGAGAGAGAGAGAGAGACAGGGAGAGAGAGAGAGAGAGAGAGACAGAGAGAGAGAGAAAGAGAGAGAGAGAGCGCGAGCTGAGGCTGGCCGCAAACCCGGATCCTCCTGTCTCCGCCTCCCAAAGTACTGGGATTACAAGAGTGCGCCACCACACCTGGCCAGATTACAGATTCTAAGAAGTAAAATGATTAGATCCTTTAGACACAGGTAAATGAACTTCTGCATTCAAGTTTTAATTCTAGCATATTATTTCTGGTAATAACATGCTGATGATGAAGTTTTACATATCTACAAAGACTTGAAAAGCTTCATTTGGTTCTAAAAGCCATTCTTTTTCTTACCTATTATCATTCCGGCACCCCTGCAGAATCTACAGCTTCAGTACTGGCAACAAATATCTAATTGTGCAAGACCCAACATCAGCATGACAGTCTTTTGACAATGTTTCACATCTTCAGATTTTACCACACTGAGCCCTGAGCCTTCTCTCGCCAGCCAGTCTGATGTCTGTGTCCTCATCATCGTATTTATCTTGACTTTGCTCTATTTGGAAAAGAATCAGCTTCAGGCATGACAAAAATCCTCTAACTCGACATCTACAACTGCCTTCAGATGAGAACTGTATGAGAAAGTTCTCTGATGACAGAATAGAGCAACAACTGTCCCTCCTACCTGAAAACTAATTCCCTGTAAATATATCTTTATCATTAATCTCCTCTGCTGAGGGTCCTCCTTAATCCCACATTCCTGGTAGGAATGTATGACAGTTGTCAATTAGTCTACTCTGAGCTCTACATCGACTCCTCCTTGCCCTGTTTGTGGTGCTGGAGCTGGACCTGCTAAACAGTTCTCTTGCCAGCTGTGCATGATGATTATCTTCCTAGGTAGAGGGAGCTGGAGGGACCCCAGGAGATAGAGCCCTCCCTTCCTGGTCCTGGGCCTGGCTTCCTTCTGTGATGCTCCTTTCCTGTGAGGACACCGTGTGGCACAGCCAGGGAGCTTTACTGGAGCCAAAGGACATGGCAGTTTCCCAACAATTTCTTTTTTTTTTTTTTGCGGTACCGGGGATTGAACGCAGGGGCGATCTACCTTCGCGCTACGCCCCCAGCCCTATTTTTTATACTTTATTTTGAAACCGGGTCTCACGAAGTTGTGGAAGGCCTCACTAAGGAGAGAGAGAGAGAGGCAGGGAGAGAGAGTGAGCGAAAGAGCTGAGGCTGGCCGAAAACCAGGATCCTCCGGTCTCCGACTCCCAAAGTACTGGGATTACAAGCGTACGCCACCACGCCCGGCTTAGTTTCCCAACAATTTCTGTGGCACCTCAACTGATTTTCAGGGCGTTCATTTGTTCCTCACCTGTCTTAGCTTGGACTGCCATAAAAAGTTCCTCAGGTTAGGTGGTTTTATCACAACATTAGTGTCTTACAGTTCTGGAAGCTGGAAACCCCAAGATCAATGTACACACTACTAGGCTGACTGATGAACCTTTCCTTCCAGGAATGAAGATATCTCTCCTTTCACTGTGGCCTCATGGGGTGAAAAGGGGGAGACAGGAAGCTCTTTGGTAGCTCCACTAACACGGGCTATCAGTTCAGTTCTTAATCCTATGTCCTCATTTAATTACAATTCCTTTTTGACTCCAAGTACAGCCACACTGGGAAATTGGCTTCCGTATATAAATCCAGGGCATATGATTCCCTGCAGAGACCCATACCCCCACAGCTGGCTTCCAGAGAGTTCCGCAGC
>PVJS01058064.1:0-11879 GCA_004027185.1 Glis glis
TAGAATGCCCCTCGGTTCCATCCCCACTACCAAAAAAAAAAAAAAAAAAGGAAAGAAAATCATCTAGAGAAAGAATAAAATGTGCAAGTCTATTCTAAATAGAAGTAGATGACAATTTTAGAAACAGAATACCAACTTAAGTGTTACTGAATTAATATGAATGTTTGCTAGTATAGTTTTTCAATTAATGGATGCTAAAAATATAGCTACTACATCATGTCAGGGTCTGAGACTCACAGCAGGATTCTAGGCGGGTTCTCTTTTTGCAGTTTGGTATACTAATTTTTTTCTTTTGCGGTACTGGGGATTGAACCCAGGGGCATTCTACCTCCGAGCTACACCCCCAGCCCTATTTTTTATTCTTTATTTTGAAACAGGGTCTTGCTAAGTTGCGGAGGGCCTCACTAAGTAGTTGAGGCTGGCCGTGAACCTGCGATCCTCCTATCTCAGCCTCCCAAGTACTGGGATGACAAGTGTGTGCCACCACGCCCGGCTGGTATACTAATTTTTTAAAGAAAAATCGAATAAAACCAGAAATGAGAACAACCCGGTTACTCTGACAATGCTTTAACCCCATGTAAGCCTCTCAGCCTGGGGCCATGATGTTCTGAGAATCTGTGTGGGTCAGAGCCCAGCACCCCAGTGGAACCCAGACTCCCAGGGTCTCGCTCCTGCAGCCACCGAGACCATCCTGCACCCAATGACCACCAGATGGCGCCCCAGGACGCACTGCCTGGCCAAGCCGAGGGGAGGCCATTTCTCCAAGGGGGGCTGAGCCTGGCCCCTTGCAGCCTGGATGCCCAGTGTTTGACAGCCACATCGCTCATTGAATAGAGAAGCAACACGCAGGGAATCTTCATTTCTAAGGAAGCAGGTACATTTGTTCCCGGGCATTCTGGAGCTCGTGGAGGGAACACAGCCACCCTTTCTTCCTGGCTTTGGTTCCCAAAGCCTTCCTAGGACCGGGGTATCCTGGGCTGTCCCAGGTTTGGGAGGGGTCTCAGCTTCAACACCCTTCCTTGGCTGCTCCTGTCCACAGCTGCCCTTCCCGGCCTCTCTGGTGGCTTCCAGAGGGGGACAGAGTTCCCTGTGTCCCTGCCATGGTCCTGGTGGCCCCCATGGAGGGGTGACATCAGTTTGGGCCCATGTTCCCCTGGAGGGTCAGTCCAGGGGTAGACTCCTGTTCTAGCACTATGGCTGCCTCTGTGTCTTTTTACCCAGTCCCCTCTGCTGGGAATATTGATATACAATGAGAAGACCTCACGGGCTTAAATTAATCACGCCACATAAAATTAGTCAGAGGATCTGAAACGTGGGGGCGGGTGAGGGAGACATTAGCAGCGACATCCTGAGCCACAGATAGGGCAGCTGGAACCTTCCACGGCTCCCCAACCAAAATGCCTCCTCCTGTCCCTCCTCCCTTCACTCCTGTTTCTTCCAGTTTCCCAAATCCCTTCCTCTTTTCCTGCCACCCTGGCCACTGCTTCAACTCAGTTCATAATGGCTCAGTCAGCCGGGCGTAGTGGCGCACACCTGTGATCCCAGTGAGGCTGAAGCAGGAGGATCACAGGTTCATGGCCAGCCTCAGCAACTTAGCAAGGCCCTCAGCAACTTAGCAAGACCCTGTTTCAAAATAAAAAAACCAAATAGGGCTGGGGGTATAGCCCAGAGGTAGAGCACCCCTGGGTTCAATCCCCAGTACTGCAAAAAACAAAACCAAAAATCAAGCAAGCGGCTCAGTCCCCGGATGTTTGTCTAGCAGCCTGGACATCCCAGCCTTGCAGATGGTTCCCCAGGGTGAGGCATGGCCCGAGGGCACCACCTACCTCCCTGGTATTGTCCCTACAGGCGTCCCCTCCCCGCTCGCCTGGGGTCAGAGCTTCAGGAGAGTGCATACCTGACGGTCACTCGGGGGTCGTGGGTGGCTCCGCACACCATAGAGGCCTGGGTACCCTTGATGACGCTCTGGTCCTGGGGAGGCCTGGTGATGCGGGTACGGGCTGAAAGACAGCAGGGGCAGCGTGGTCAGAGGGCAGTGGCTCCCAGCATCCCAGGTGTGAGCAGGTGTGTGGGCAGGGCACACCGGAGGTGATTTGGGGTCTCATGGCCGGACTCTGCGTGCATAATGGCAGATCTGGCGCATGGACAGGTTTTCTAGAATGACAGTTCTCAGACATAAAAAGAACAACATAGCTGGGTGTGGTTACATAGCCCACACCAGTAATCCCAGTAATTGGGAGGCTGAGATAGGAGGATGGCAGGTTCAAGACCGGCCTCAGGAACCTAGTGAGCCTCTCAGCAACCTATTGAGATCCTGTTTCCAAACAAAAAAATAGAAAAGGCTGGGGGTGTACCTTGGAGGTAGTATGCCCTGGGTTCAATCCCCAGTACCACAAAATAAATAAATAAATAAATAAATACAAAAAACAAAACCATATAACACCACACCTCCAAACCCCCAGTTCTTCAAAGCGACATTTATAGCTGGGGGCTTGTTTAATTTTGCTGACAAGTCCATATAAGGGTTCGAACAGCAGAAATCTGAGGATGCTGAGTGCCACGTGCCCAGCCTCAGGGACCCAGGCAGGGCAAACATGGGTTGACGGGTGTCCCTTGTAGTGCCCGGACAGGTAAGGTAACCCGCAGGTATGCGCGTCTTGGGTGTGGATCTCTTGAGATGTTCCCTGACAGCGGGGCTCGGCAAAGCGCAGGCCGGGGGCCACTCTGGCGGGTGGCCCGTTGGGGTAAATGGCTGTTCCTGGAATAGCCACGCCCGCTGGATTACGTACTGTCTGTGGCTGTTTTCTGGACATCACAGAGGCTGGCGGAGTGGCTGCGACTGGGACCGTCTGGCCCACAAAGCCTCAAATATTTACCACCTGGCCCTTTATAGAAACAAGTCTGCTGATATCTGCATTCAAGAGCACGGGGACGACTCTCTCCTGTCACCTCGACCCAGCCAAGCGTGGCACTGACTCTCCGACTCTCCGACCCGGGGCCTCGCTGGCGGACCCTTCACCTCTGGTCCTGGGCCTCTGAATTAATTTGTCATTGTCTCTCTGATAAGAAGAGCGTTGGCTGGGACAGGGGCGCAGCTGTCGAGCCCCCTAGCTGGTCCTGTGTAGGGACCGCGGGCCGCGGACACTCACCCCATACGACCAGGTCCGCCGAGGCCTCGTCCACGCCCCGGGAGTTGGTGGCCAAGCAGGTGTAGGTGCCGGCATCGGAGATGTGTGTGGGGCTGACGAGCAGGCTGCCCGACTCCAGGAGCGTGAAGCGCGGCAGCTGGACGGAGCCGCTGGCCAGGATGCGCTCCCCTGTAGGTGACACGGGGCGGCTTGGTCTGAGCTCTGGCACCCCAAAATGGCACACCCCCTTCCCCTGGCTTATCTCCAGGGTGGTGTGGGCTCAGACAGGCTCCAGGCTGGGGGGCGGAGCTTGGTGATGGCACAGGGTCACAGGGCCATAGGTGGCACCTACAGCCTGCGTCACCTGATGCTTCTCCACCCACCAGGCCGTCTGCCCTCCAGTAGGGAGGGGCACACTCTGTCTTGATGGTGGCGAGCGCAGTGGGCGCAGCCTCCCGGGCAGCTGGCACCTGGAGCAGGTGGGGGCTACGGTGGAGACAGATGACAAAGTGGTGACAGCACCCTGCTGCAGGACGCGAGAGTCACCTTCAGGGAAGCAGGGGACAGCGATGGATGGGAGGGATGAGGAGTGGGGGTGGGCAGAGAGAGGCATAGTGTCCCTGCCCATGGCCCCATCAGGACAGACCTGCAGGGGACCTGGGAGGCCTGGTGGCCAGCCTGGGGGGTGGCCACAGAGAGAGGGAGAGGGAGAGAAGGCACACACAGGTGCAGAAGTGGGCCGGGAGTGTGGGTTTTTGCGACTTCATCTTGGGGAACACCCCTTTCTGTACAGAGGCGGTCTCCACGTGTGTGAGCCTACAGGTCAAGGGTGTTTCTATGCACACATGTGCAGGCACCTTGCACTAGCGATGTGTAAGGGGTGAGCTCACTTCCGTGTCAGGGCACGTGCCTGGCTGTGCCCACATTATTCCACAAGATCTTCTTGGTCACCTGCTATGAGCCAGACGCTGTTCTGGGCCCTGGGGACAAATTCAAAGCTCCCGACATGGAGGGGAGAGTGTGGTAGGGAAGGAACGGGTGGATTCTCTAGAGATCTAGAAGGCGGGGCATATGGCGGGGAGGAGCGTGAGTCTTCGAGAAGGTGCTTCTGAGCAGAGAATGGTGGGCGTGTATACATGTGTGTGTATGCATGTGTGTGTGCATGGGGAGAGGTGTAGTGTGGTGTGTGAGCACAGGGCGGAGGAGGATGCACACAGGGTGGATAGATGCAGGTGGACACTCAGGCTTTGCTGGCACAGCCATCTGGGATGGCCGAGTGGCCTGGAGGAGGAGGGACAGCCTCTCGTGCGCTAACAACCACCACCATGATAGTGTGAGTCGTCACACTATCACTTATTGGTGGTCACCGCCTCCACGCACAATGCGGGATCTCTGAATGCATGCTGTCGTCCGCTCTCCACACCACCCCACGGTACGTGTGTCCCCAGTCTACAGATGGGAATCTGAAGCTTGAAATGAGTCCATAATTCAGCCAAGGTCGCAGGTCTTGGAAGACCCGGGGCTGAATCTCAAACCCAGCAAGGCAGCCATACTGTGTACTGTGACATCAAAGATGTCCTCTTGGGTTGTGCCGTGCAAAACCTTTACAACCGTATATGGGGGACCCAACCTGACCACCTCCACAACCTGGTTTTGAGGACTGTCCTGGACTGTTCCACAACCACACCCTCCGAAGGCCAGTTCCACCTACCTTTCTGCCAAGTGATAGCTGGCCGGGGAGCGCCCGAGGTCTCGCACGCCAGCACCACTGACATGCCGTCGATCACGGTGCTGTCCAGGGGGCCCCTGGTGATGTTGGGGGCGATACCTGCAGACAGAGACAGTAGGATCTCTTAGCCACGCCCCAGGGAGAGCCCCCAGCTAAGGGCCAGGGCCTCTCTCCCTGTGTTTCCTAGTGTGGCAAAGCCCTCCGATGTGGGGCCCCTGTGTAGGGAAGAGGCCCGGAGAGCCCATGAGGACCCCCCAGGCCTCTGCCGTGTGTAAGGATCCAGGTGACACCCAGCCCCACCCTTCTGGGTCCTCAGGGGAAACTGAGGACCTGGAGGACAGCTCACACCCTCCAGGACAAGGTAAACGGGATTCAGCCTTCATCAAACATGAAAGTGAAGCTCTAGCTTGTTAAAAGAAAACAGAGCTGGGCGTGGCGGTGCACACCTGTCATCCCAGTACTTGGGAGGCTGAGATAAGAGGATCGCAGGTTTGAGGCCAGCCTCAGCAACTTAGTGAGGCTCTCAGCAACCTAGCGAGACCCTATTTCAAAACTAAAAAAATAAGCCGGGCGTGGTGGCACACGCTTGTAATCCCAGTACTCGGGAGGCTGAGACCGGAGGATCCGGGTTTGCAGCCAGCCTCAACTACTTAGTGAGGCCCTCCGCAACTTAGTGAGACCCTGTTTCAAAATAAAGAATAAAAAATAGGGCTGGGGGTGTAGCTTAGAGGTAGAATGCCCCTGGGTTCAATTCCTAGTACCGCAAATAAATAAATAAATAAATAAATAAATAAATAAAAATAAAAAGGGGTGGGAGTGTAGCTCGGAGGTAGAATGCCCCTGGGTTTATTCCCCAGTGCCCCCCCAATAATAACAATAAAAAATAAAATACGGGCGAGAATTGTTTTATGTGGCCGTCCTCTCTGGGAGCCCGAGTGGCTCTCCTGCATGTGTGTGGAGGGGTATCTAGCTGTGCACGGGAACGCGGGGCCAGCAGAAGCATTGGAGCAGGAACCCAGTTTCAAAATTCCCTTTTCTTTTTTTTTTTTTGCGGTACTAGGGATTGAACCCAGGGGCATTCTACCTGAGAGCTCCACCCCCAGCCCTATTTTTTATTCTTTATTTTGAAACAAGGTCTCACTAAGTTGCGGAGGGCCTCACTAAGTAGCTGAGGCTGGCCTCGAACCCGGATCCTTCGGTCTCAGCCTCCCAAGTACTGGGATTACAAGCGTGCGACACCACGCCCGACTCTCAAAACTCCTTTTTCTAAAGAGCCAGTGCGCCCGTGTTTGGCTTCAGGATTTGGGGCACTGGAGGGGTGAAGCTTGCTCCCGGGCTCCCAGGCTGCAGAGCGGTGGGCACAGCTGGTTGGGGCCACTCCCGGGAGGGACCCTGCGGCTGGGCAGGATGAGGAGGGTGACTCACTGGTGACGGCTAGGTAGGTGGAGGTCTGCACCTCGCCGGCCGCGTTGCGGGCGAAGCACTGGAACATGCCAGTGTCGTCGGGCACCAGGCCGCTGATCTGCAGGCTCCCGTCACCGCGCTGCCGGAAGCGGGCCAGCTTCTCCACCTCCACCACGGCCGCGTCCTTGTACCAGGTGATGGAGGGCGGCGGCACACCTGTGGGTGAGACGTGGGGTTAGCCTCCTGCCTCCTGCCCTCCCTGCCTCTAGGGGGTGCAGGTCTGCGGGGGGGGCCCTAATGTCTTGATTTCCAGAACCTTCCTAGTGCGTCACTTTGGGTCTCTAGAGAAGGAGAGGCTGTCGTTAAAGTTGCATTTCTCAGTACTTGGGAGGCTGAGACAGGAGGATCACAAGTTTGTGGCCAGCCTCAGCCACTTAGTGAGGCCGTTTGCAACTTAGTGAGACCGTGTTTCAAAATAAAACATAAAATAGGGCAGGTAGAATGCCCCTGGGTTCAATCCCCGGTACCACATACACACAAAAAAAGTTGCATTTCTGCAACCATTTGGGATAGTGTAGGGATATCAAGAAAATCAATAGATCCCAGGATCAATTTACCTTGGAAATGCTGGACAGGACAATAAAATATATATATATTTTTTTGGTAATTACTAGCTGGGCTTGGTGGAACTTGCCTGTAATCCCAGTACTTGGGAGGCTGAGACAGGAGGATCCAGGTTCAAGGCCAGCTTCTGCAACTTAACAAGACCCCCAACTTAACAAGACCTCTTAGAGAGACCCTGTTTCAAAACATAAATAAATAAAAAGGGCTGGAGGTATAGTTCAGAGGTAGAATGCTCCGGGGTTCAATCCTTAGTACCGAAAATAAAAAAAAATTAAAAATTTACTAGCTGGGCACAGTGGCACATGCCTGTAATCTCAGTACTTGAGAGGCTGAGACAGGAGGATCACAGCTTCAAGGCCAGCTTCTGCAACTTAGCAAGACCCTGTTTCAAAATAAAAAAATAAAAAGGGCTGGGAGTGTAGCTCAGAGGTAGAATGCCCCTGGATTCAATCCTCGGTACCAAAAAGGTTACTGCAGTATTTAGCAGTGTTTTGTGTGCTTTGGGGACCTCCAGGTAGAGGTGTGTGCAGAGGGGCTGGTGGGCCTCAGGAGGCCCTGGGACGTGAATGGGGACTCCCCTGTCCCTTGGCTTAACATGCTCTGCTAGGGTGTCTCCTGGCCCTTCCTCTGGGTCTCACCCCAATAACTTCCCCAGAGGGGACCCATACTTGCAGAGGAGCACCCCAGCTCGGAGCCCCCAGGCCCGCTTGCTTTCCTTCCCTGCGCCCTTCCACCCTGACATCAGAGGCTGCCGCTTCTCCTCCACTCCAGGATGCATTCTCTCACATCACACCGTCTCAGAGACCGGGATGCGTCTTGTCATCGTCAGCATGTCATAATTTAATTGGTGGCCTTTTTTCTTTCGTAGTGGTACATAAAATAATGGGGCAGTTTATAACTCCCGATGAGAGGAACTAAGGGGTCTTTGCTTATCGGGTTGTGCGGCTCCCTCGTTCCATTCGTAAGTTCTGGAATACCAGGGATCTGGCTGTTTGGTTCATTCTGTAAAGTCCTCAGCATTGAGAACAACACCGGCTCCTGGAAAGCCCTCGAATGTCATTTGCTGCCTGAACAAGTGGCTCTCTGCCTTCCCTGTGGAGCCCGGGGAGGAGGCGCCTTATTCGAAAGCGTGCCGTTTGGCCCGTGTACCACTCCGACCCACTCTGACCCTACCCCGTGTGTCGCTCTTCCGTTTCTGTCCCCTGGCTGTGGGCTGTCTTTCAGCTCAGTTGAATCGGAACGAGGGAGGCCAAGAATAGGAAAAGTTACAGTTCCCCACAAACTATGATCACGGGAGAAGGGGGATGGCGGGGAGAAGGGGGCTATGTGGCCCAGCCCCAGGAGGAGCGGCCGGGACCCATCTCGGGCAAGATGCATCCGGTCCTGCCAGTTCTGACATTATGGTGATTTGGCATTGTCTACCACTCTCAAATTATGGGCAATTTGGATCTGTCACCTGTGCTGAAATTACGGTAATTTGGGTTCATTTGTAGCCCTCAAGTTACGGTAACGTGGGTTGATTTGCAGCCTGAGATTACGGTAATTGGGCCTGTTTGTTTCCTGGGGTTCCTGCTCACAGCCAGATTGCTGCACTCGGGAGAGGAGGTGGGGTTTGGAAACATCCTGACAAGGAGGGAGAGGCTGCAGGTCTGGGGTCCTTGTCCCCCTCCAGCCACGCCCCACGTCACCTTTGGCCCGACAGGGGATGTCCACCAATTTCTCCATCTCGGCTGTGATGTGTCTCTCCGGCTCCTTGACAAACTGAGGAGGCTCTGCAGAAGGAAAGAGCAGGGGGGGTTTAGAGCTGTGTTCTTTTTGCTTCAGCCGCCATGGGGGTCCCCCCAGCCCCGCCCCGGCTCACCCAGCACCGAGAGGTGGGCCCCCCGGACCGCAGGGGGGACACTGCTGCTGCGGAGGACGGCCTCGCACTCGTAGTAGCCGGCGTCGCTGGCCGTGGGGTTGGGGATGGTGAGCCGGCGGCTGTAGTCGCTGATGCCACCCGACACGGGCACCCCGTCTTTCTTCCAGATGATGTGCAGTTTGATGAGGGGCCTGCGGGGTGAGGGGGGCGGGCGCTCAGGCACTGGAGCCAGGGCAGGACGTGGAGGGGCCGCCCTGCTCCCTGACACCTCCTAGACGTGAGCTGGGGCAGGCCGTCAGTGCTGCGCCTACCCTGGGGGCTGGTGAAGGTGTTAGTGGGGTGCTGGGGGCAGCTCAGGCAGGGCAGGGGCAGCGGGGCTGAGCTTCCTCCAGATCCGTGCCCCTCCCTCTGTAAATGAGCCACCGCAGAGCCACCGAGGGTAAGGGGAGGAGGGGAGGGACAGGACAGAACAAGAAATCCCACAGCCTGGAAATAGAGTGGACAGAGGCAGCCCCAGCCCCAGGGTCCAGAGAGGAGCCAGGGAGTCAGGTCCCCACTGCCACCGCCCTCCACAGCTCCGACCCCCGAGATCTGATCTGCCCGGGCGCTCTTACTCAGCACCCACAGGACCCAAAAATGGGTCGTCGGGGGGTCTGGCTAGCTGCACAGGGCATGCAGAAGGGTCCCCTGGGAAAGGAGTCCTGTGGTGTGTAAGTTTGGAACACAGGCTTGAATGAAGTTAGACAGGTTTCTTCACTGCGGGACTTCTCAGGGCCTTTAACTGCATCCTGTTCCCCTTTCCCATACGTGGGCTCCATGGAACATACTTTCAGAGATGCTGCTACAGGGACCTGCTCTCCAGGACTCTCCAGCTAGAGGGGACCTGGGGATCATCATTTAACTCTCTACTCATTGCATTGGTCTATCTTTTTTATTTTTATTTTTTTGCAATATCGGGGATTGAACCCAGGGGCATTCTACCTCCGAGCTACACCCCCAGCCCTATTTTTTATTCTTTATTTTGAAACAGGGTCTCACTAAGTTGTGGAGGGCCTCACTAAGTAGCTGAGGCTGGCCATGAACCTGCTATCCTCCTGTCTCAGCCTCCCAAGTACTGGGATGACAAGCGTGTGCCACCACGCTCGGCTGCATTGGTCTATCTTTATGGCACACTTAGGAGGTGCTAGGTCAGGCTGGGGTCAGCGCTCTATCTCTATGCTTCCCGGTGAGGTACGTGCTCGGGCCATTCCCATTTTACAAGTGAGGAAGCCGAGGCATAGAGAAGGGTGGTGAACGTGGGCTTCTGGGCACAGCCGGTTGCATTTCAGTAGCACTAGCTGGTAACCTTGGGCAGGTTGCTTGCCCTCTTCTGGGCTACCATTAGTGACACCCTGTCATGCAGTTGTTGGGAGAAAGAAGGTCGTGTGGGAAGCAGGATGAAGCCCAGGAACGGTTTGTTTCCTGTGTGAGGCCCCACGGTGGCACCTGCTTCCTGCAGGGTTCCCTCTTGACCTACATGTGGCTCTTGGTGTGTAAGTTTGGCCCCTGCCCTTGCTGTGCAGAGCCTGACCCCCCCTCCGGCCCCAGGCGGCCCAAGCTGAAGTCTACTTCTGGTTCTGTTTCTCTTTTTTTGGGCCCCAGAGAATTATCTGGCCCTGCTTGTACCCGCCAGCCCTGGGCAGCAGCTAGCGCCCACCTGCTCCCCTCCTCGCCCTCACGCGCCCTCATCCGCGTGGCTTCCGGACCTTTCTGAACTGCGACCGTGTTCCCCAGGCGCAGTGACCGGCGACAGGAGAGTGGGGGAGAAGGGAGGCACACCCACCTGGCGTTGGCCACACACTGCATGGTCACCTCCGCGGTCCCGGCCACCACGCTGGTGTTCTTGGGAGGGACGATGATGGTCGGCGCGATGGGGTCGGCGGGTCCCCCGACATCTGGGGAGAAGTGAGGGGTCAGCTGGAGGTGGAGGTCAGAAACTCCATCCCTGCCTGGCCGGGCTGATGATACTACCGGAGACCTCTGTCCTCACGGCACAGGGACAGGCGGCCATGGGGGCAGCTTCAGGGCTGAGTCTCTGCACACGACTTGGGGACTGTCCTTTTCCCTCTTGCTCTGTGACAAGCATTGTGTGCTCCCTGGTGACCGTGCCGGTCTCAAAGGCTACCCCATTCCTCCTGTAACCCGGTTACCCCACCCTGTCCTACTGCCTTCGGAATCTTCTTCTCTGACTCAGTTTACCTTGTCGGTTTACTTCTCCATGGTCTGTCTCCTCCACCAGAATGCAAACTCTCCGTTCTGAGTTGAATAGTGACCCCCCCCCATGCCGCCCCGATTCATGCCCACCCGGCAGTTGTGAATGCGACCTTATTTAGAAATAGGGACTCTGCAGGTGTAGTCAGTTAGGATGAGGTCACCCTGGATTAGCGCGCGCTCTAGATTCAAAGCAACTGGTGGCCCGACAGGAGGAAAAGTTAGACGCAGACCCACGGGGAGAAGCCATCTGAAGACAGAGGTGGAGATTGGAGGGATGTGTCTACGAGCCAAGGAGAGACCACCAAAGGTAGTCAGAAGCCACCAGAATCCAGAAGGGACAGCAGGCAGGGTCCTCCCTAGGGGACCCTAACCCTAAGACACCTCGATTTCAGACTTCTGACCTCTGGAACTGAGAGAAGACAAATCCCTATTGAACGGAGCCACCTGGTTGGTGGACCTTTGTTATGGTGGCCACAGGAGCCTGTCCTCTACCAGGCAGGAACCTCCTGGGTCCCTGGTGGATGGAATTGTCCCCGGACACTTGACGCTGAAGCCCTAACCCCAGGAGAGGTGAGGCCTTTGGGAACTGAGTGGGATTAGCCGAGGTCATGGGACCAGTGTACTTATAAGAAGAGGAGCTGGGTGTGGTGGCGCACACTTGTAATCCCAGTACTTTGGGAGGCGGAGACCGGAGGATCCGGGTTCGTGGCCAGCCTCAGCTCTCTCGCTCTCTCTCTCTCCCTGTCTCTCTCTCTCTCTCTCTCTTTCCTTAGTGAGGCCCTCCACAACTTCGTGAGACCCGGTTTCAAAATAAAGTATAAAAAATAGGGCCAGGGGCGTAGCATGGAGGTAGAACACCCCTGCGTTCAATCCCCGGTAC
>PVJS01058065.1:0-11825 GCA_004027185.1 Glis glis
AGGGCCTCACTAAGGAGAGAGAGAGAGAGAGAGAGAGAGAGAGAGAGAGAGAGAGAGAGAGACACAAGGAGAGAGAGAGCAAGAGAGCTGAGGCTGGCCGCGAATCCAGATCCTCGGTCTCCGCCTCCCAAAGTACTGGGATTACAAGCGTGCGCCACCACGCCCGGCTAGCAGAGGCTTTCTTGAGAAGTGAAATATAAGAACTGAAGCATGAGCTGGAGTTGGCTAGGGAAAGGAGAAAGTGTCAGGCAGAGGAAATAACATGCATGAAGATCTTGAGAGTGAATCACAATAATCACAAGTGGGAATTGAGCCTAATATAATGACCTTTTAATTGCTGACTTAAATCACCTGGACTGTTAGTTGCAACAGACTGCAAGTCAGACACTACATTTCCATGAATTCCCATGCTACTTCACAGCAATCTCAGGTGTAAGGTGATTACATACTAATAGCTCCACACTATGTGTTTAACCTTTTTCTTCCATGTATTTTTAAGAAACACTACTTTATGCTTAGCAAGTGCGAGGTCCTGGGTTCAATCCCCAGTATGAAAATTTTTAAAAAGTTTCCTACATCCAAATTCCATTGACATGCTTGGGGTTAAGGGTTTCTTCTAAGAGTCACTGCTTCCCAGAGTTAGTTTTGGGCAAGTGGGTAGAGGCTGCAGCCTCGAGTAAGGGCAGCACTGAAGTTGCTAGCAATGATGCTGGGGGTGGGGGCTGAAGAGGTGGTGGGGGCCCCTAATAAGCAGAGTGCTCCTTCCTTTAGACTTCCTTGCTGCAGTGGACTCCTGGTTCAAGGTCTTGCTGCCCAAGATATATCCATTTCTTTACCACAATGGGGGTAACATCATTAGCATTCAGGTACAAGTGGGAAGTTAACTGGGCAAGGGGAAGGAAATGCAAGGGGTCTTTAACCTTTACCTCATAGCTGGGCTCCCCTTTCCCTTTCCCCTGACAGGTGGAGAATGAATATGGTAGCTACAGGGCCTGTGACCACGACTACATGAGACACCTGGCTGGGCTCTTTCGTGCACTACTAGGAGACAAGATCTTGCTCTTCACCACAGATGGGCCTGAAGGACTCAAATGTGGCTCCCTTGAGGGACTCTATACTACTGTGGACTTTGGCCCAGGTCTCCTGACAAGGGTTAACAGTGAAGCCTGGGGAAGGGGCATCTCTTCTATGATATTTATCTTTTACCTCCGCCTTCTTTCTGCAGCTGACAACATGACCAAAATCTTTACCCTGCTTCGGAAGTATGAACCCCGTGGGCCACTGGTGAGGGACGAGAGGGGAGAGGAATCGAAGCAAGAGTCAGGGATAGGAAGGGGTCCAGCTTGGTTCCCACCTCACTCATGGCTCTTTTCACTTCACACTCTAGGTGAACTCTGAATACTATACAGGTTGGCTGGATTACTGGGGCCAGAATCACTCCACACGGTCCATTCCAGCTGTAACCAAAGGACTAGAGAACATGCTCCAGTTGGGAGCCAGTGTGAACATGTAACTGGAGACACCATATGAATCTATTTCTGGGAGTTGGGGATGAGAGTTAAAATTCAGTGGGTCAGCTTCTACCTTCTCCCACTTCAGGTACATGTTCCACGGAGGTACCAACTTTGGATACTGGAATGGTGAGTACAGATGGTCCCTGGAGTAGAAGCAGGGAGGTAACAAGGAATTAAGAGTCTTAAGGGCTGGATAGATTAGGAAGTCCAGAAGCTGGATGTGACCACCAGTGCCCCTGCTGATGCAAAATTCTTTGCATGCAGCTCTTTGCTTAGTGCCTATCATCTGAAAGATGTTGAACTAATTAAATTCATTCAACCCCAGGTGCTGATGAGAAGGGACGCTTCCTTCCAATTACTACCAGCTATGACTACGATGCACCCATATCTGAAGCAGGGGACCCCACACCTAAGCTCTTTGCTCTTCGAAATGTCATCAGCAAGGTGCCCTTTCATTAATTTGGGAGAAGGCTGTGCCCAAATTATAAAGGGATCCCATAAATGGTGGTGGTCTGGGCCATAGAGCCCTCTGAACATTCCATGGAATCAATTCCCACTCACTCAAATGGGACTATCTGGGAAGTTACACGTGTATGCAAAATTATAGGGTCTTCATGGCCCTTGAAGCCCTTCCCTGTGCCCCAAGTTAAGAGTCTTGCTCTTGGGCCTTGAAATAGGGGTTGTTTCTGTGGTTTTCTTATGGCTCCTGAGAGAATTTGGGCTCAGTTCCAGGAAATTCCCTTGGGACCTTTACCTCCCCCCAGCCACAAGATGATGCTTGGACCTTTAACTCTGCAGCTGGTAAGTTCCTTCCCATCTTTTCTGATTCTACGCCTTTAGTTTCTAAATAGCTTACCCTATCCTGCCCTCAATTCAGAAACCTCCCTCTTATTCTGATTTTTGCCCCTTATTCTAATAGGATGGGAATTTGCTGGATTTTCTAGACTTTCTCTGCCCCCAGGGACCCATCTTTTCAGTCTTGCCAATGACATTTGAGGCTGTCAAGCAGGTAAGGCATAAACCTATATCCAATGGGAATGGCAAGACTCCCTTAGTAGCTGTAGCCAAAAGTTTCTTCTAGCTACCTATTTACCCCACAATGTCCTTTCTTATCTCAGTTCACCTTAAATGCATTCTTCCTTACCCAGGACCGTGGCTTTATGTTGTACCGGACCTACCTGACTTACACTGTTTTTGAGCCAACACCACTCTGGGTGCCAAATAATGGAGTCCGTGACCGTGCCTACGTGATGGTGGATGGGGTGAGAATCTATTCCAAGCTAACCTATGAGCTGCAATTTCCTCCCTTCTCCAATACCCTATAGCCTTAAGTTCCCCATCTCTACCCTTTCCCACTGCCTGGTCACATCTATGGAGGGTCCAAGGTTATAAGCTGGGTGAGGAAGAGTTTCAGAATGGATGGTGGGTAATTGACAGATGGCTTTCTCCTTGTTCTCCACATAAATGTTCTAATGTGGCACCTGTGCAGTAGCCAAGAGCTAGATTTTGAGCCCCTCCTTTCATATCTCTTATCCACAGGTGTTCCAGGGTGTTCTGGAACGGAGTATGAAACGCAAACTACTTTTGATGGGGAAAAGAGGAACCGAACTGGATATCTTGCTGGAGAACATGGGGAGGCTCAGTTTTGGGTCTAACCACAGTGACTTCAAGGTGAGCTAGTTTTGCTTCTCCCTCTATCCCAGTACTCTTATTGACCAACTCCTCTGAAAGATCCAGGCCTAATGGAAGATAAACTATAGCCATGTCCTTAGGAATTAGAAAGAGAAGTAGTGGCTTTGGGGGACCTGGACATGGCCACCAGGTACATTGTAGGGCTTGATTAGGGATAGTGTGGCCTTCGAACTTAGTGAATGATGACTTTTCATTTGCCTCCCCACAGGGCCTGTTAGAACCACCAATTCTGGGGCAAACAATCCTTACGGAGTGGCTGATGTTCCCTCTGAATGTTGATAAACTTGTAAAGTTGTGGTTTCCTCTCCAGTTGATGAAAAGGCCACAGCCTAAACCACCCTCTGGCCCCACCTTCTATTCCACAATGTTTCCAATTTTAGGCTCAGCTGGGGACACATTTCTGTATCTACCCGGATGGACCAAGGTATTGCTAATGATGGTGGTTGGTGAGGGTGGGGGGCGATCTAAGAAGCATGGGGGGGCAGATCTTAATACCCTGATTGGAAACACAAAAGGAGCTGGGTGTGGTGGTACACACCTGAAATCCCAATACTTGGGAGGCTGAGACAGGAGGATCACAGATTAAAAGCCAGCCTCAGCAACTTAGGCTCTCAGCAATTTAGAGAGACATTGTTTCCAAGTAAAAAAATAAAAATAGGGCTTGGGGTGTAGCTTGGTGGTAGAATACTCCTGAGTTCAATCCCCAGTGCCACAAAAAAAAAACCCAAAAAACAAAACCCCAAAAGGGAATTAATCTATTCCCTGGAGAGCTGACCCTTTCTTTTCCCTACTCTCCCTCCCCCCAGGGCCAAGTCTGGATCAATGGGTTTAATTTGGGACGGTACTGGACAAAGTTGGGGCCACAACAGACCCTGTATGTGCCAAGACCCCTGCTACTTCCTAACGGAGCCATCAACAAAATCACATTGCTGGAGCTAGAAAATACGCCTCCAGAGCGCCAAATCTTATTTTTGGATAAGCCTATCCTCAACAGTACCTCGCACAGAACGTACATCTATTCCCTCTCAGCTGACGTGCAAAGTGCCTCTGAACCAATGCAGTTAAGTGGGCACTGAAGGAAAGGCAATGCTCGGACCTGGGACGTGGAGCAGGCAGGATCCTGTGGTGCTGGCCATAGTGACCATAAGGAACCAAAGGTCAGAATGCCTCTGAATGTTAAGTACAAGTACAATTTCCTTGCCAAACTTTATTGTGATTAAAGTTCCAGAGACAGTATCAGCTCTACACAGCTGTGGCCCTGTCGTTGCCCTAATTCCTGAATGTCCCTCATCCTAATTTTCCAAGTACTCTCTGGCTTCATGAGGAACAAGAAACCTAGGGCTGGTGCAAATGTGCCCTCCCAGGGCCTACAGCTGGCTCCAGCTGCAGCTGTCAGGAAGGGGGCTTCCCTGTCTGACGGCGATGGTCCTGGAGGCAACGTGTGGAGCAGAAAGAGAAGTCGAGGTAGTGAAAGGGAACGAGGCCTTGGAGGGATGTCCCACAACTCCAGCAGCGTCTGAACAAGAGGAAGAAAAATGGCTTGGACAGGTACCCCAGGAACTTTCTAATCCAAGCTTTCCCAGCCTTCAAAGGTTCCAGAGTGTTTCCAATCCCCTCAATGACCTGAATACCATGTAAGCACTCATTCTACTTGTCCCCAAAGGGGACATTTCTCCCTATGATGTTAGAGCCACCCCTTCACTCCCCCTGCCCCTCCCCGGCTCCATACCCGGCACTGACGACTGCAGAGTCAGGGATCCGAGGGGTAGGGGCTCCCAACTGGGCAGCGAGTCGGCGCTCTGCAGCCAGAGCTCTCTGAGAAACAGAGGTTGTGTTAAGGACAAGGCTCCAGTGGTGAAGAGCATATCCAAGAAGGGACAGTGGCACTGTGGGGAGGGGATGAGACTTGTAGCCTCAAGCCTTGCTGTGGAAGGCCTGCGGCCTCACCTTCTCTCGGTCACTGAGGGCAGCGAATCGCCGCTGCTCTTCTTGCTCCCGCTGCTCCTGCTCTCGCTGCTTCCGCTGCTGCTCCTCCCGTTGCCGCCGGGCTGCCTTCTGCTCCCTTTTCCGTGTGGCCTGCCGTGCCTCCATTTCTGGGGTCAGTGGCCCTGGCACCTGGAGGATTCCCAGAAGACAGTAGGTAAGACCCACACAAGCTATCCTTGGTAAAAGTGTAAGGGAGTAGAAAGGACCTAGCCAGGATCGATGATGCCTTCCCACTCTGCATTGCCTTCCTTTTCTGGCTGACCTGAGCCTTGTTGTAATCATAGGCATCTGGATTCTTCTCCATGAACCTTCGGAACTCATTACGTGTTGATCTGTCAGCTGCCACAGTATAAGGTGGCCTGGCACAGGAGTCCCTAGGTGCAAAAACCCAAAAATGGGCTCAACTTGGCTCATGCCCTTCCCAACATCACCCAAACAGACCAAGGGAATACTGTCAAGTAACCAATGCTAGTGTGAGCCACCAAATTATCTTCTCTATACCCAAAATGGCTCGGGAGACCCTTACTTACTGCACGGTGGGGTCAGCACCTGCCTCCAACAGGAGTCGAACCACTGAGCCTCTTCCAGCTGCAGCTGCTGCATGCAGGAGAGTAAAGCCACCAGAGCCCAAGGGGACACTGAGTAGGGACATAACTCCAGGATCTACAGGTTCTGCAGCTAGCTGGAGCTTCAGCACCCCAACATCTCCAGCTCGGCAAGCAGCTAGAAGCACATCCCAGAGCTCTGGCTCAGCAGGGGCCTTGACCTCATCCATCGAAGGCCCCAAGGAGGCTACAACTGTCTGAGCTGACTGTGAGAAGGGTTCATCCTCTTGAGGTTGCTGAAGAACCACATGTGCCCCAGCCTCCTGGTCTCCACTTCTCTTCTTATTCCGTTTTCTTCTCCTTCGCTTGGGCAATACTTCAAACTCACGAAGGTCCAGGGTCCCCAGCGTCAACTCAACTAGCTCCAACTCTACCTTGGAGCCATCTTCTTCCTCCGACCCTGAACCTAGGGAGAAATATGATGTGTTAAACCATGTAAGGAATAAACAGAGGGGGGTAGGAGGGGGCTGCTTCAGGTGCCTTTATGTCTATAAAGAGATAATCCAGATCCTGAAATGACACTGTTTTTATTCTGTCCCTGGACTATCCTGATAAGCAGCCCTAGGATGGTGCACAGGAGAGGAAACAACGGCATCTAATCAGATAAACGATGTGGGACTCATGCAAAACATACAAGTAGTAAGACTTTTCTAGTACTGGGGACACATCCATGAACGAAAGAGATTTAGAAAAGTCATTAAACTTGTCTCAGTGACTGCTACGACATACTCCATTTTATTTATTTATTTATTTTTAATTTTTTTTTTTGTGGTACCGGGGATTGAACCCAGGGGCATTCTACCTCCAAGCTACACCCCCGGCCCTATTTTTTATCCTTTATTTTGAAACCGGGTCTCACTAAGTTGCGGAGGGCCTCACTAAGTAGCTGAGGCTGGCTGCGAACCCGGATCTTCCGGTCTCTGTCTCCCAAGTACTGGGATTACAAGCGTGCGCCACCACGCCTGGCGACATACTCCATTTTATAAACAGACACTGGTGTGTGCATGTGTGTGGTGTAAAGACCCTCTGTCAACTGGAAGATGGGTCAGTTATGAGACAAGGGATTTTGCTACTGCATTTGGAGGACAGACACCCAGATAGATTTGATAACTGCCAAATGGTGCTCTAACCTTGGTTGGGTGATTCTTCATTCTGCCCGACTGTCTCATTTTCATCACTGGGGACCTTTTTTCTTTCTTCCTCAGTAGTCTTCTTCCTCTTTTCCTTCACTGTCTTCCAGTGTGTCTGAGGTAAGCGCAATCCGCCTGTCTCTCGAGGGTCTTCTCCTGCCGTAAAACAAAATATCATTCTCAAACTTAGCTGAAGGAAAGTGAGCCCAGGTTTCTCTCAATGAAAATGTAATTAGGTTGCAGTCCTAAGGCTAGAAACCCATCTGGATGTACATGTAAGAATCGAGATTTAGCTGGGCGTGGCAGCACATGTCTGTAATCCTAGAACTTGAGAGGTTGAGACAAAAGGATTGCAGGTTTGAGGCCAGCCTCAGCAATTTAGCAAGGCCCTCAGCTACTGTGATAGTTAATCTAATTTGTCAACTTGACTGATCATGACACACCCAAGATAATGTGACTTTGGGTGTATAACAGCAGATTAAACAGAAAGTCCTGCCCTAAATGTAGGCAGCAGGGTCCTGATAGGTGCAGGACTTAGATAAAAGAAGGAGAAAGCCGTGTAGAGGGATGCGCCCCTTTCCGAAGAAAACGCATCTGATCTCATCTGAGATCGTTGGCCTCCAACTTCGCCGTTTCTCTAAAGAGCTTCTTGATCTTCTGCTCTCGTCTGAGGTCATCGGCCTCCAGCCCTTCAAACTGAAACTTCACCATCATTTCTCCGAAGAGCTCTTAGACCGCTCGACCAGCTACTGGTTCCTGTGACTCTCCTCGTACAATCGGAACTCGGGACTACATGGTAAGCTGATCTTATAAACCCCTTTTTTCCATATACTCATTCTGTGAATTCTGTTAGTCTAGTGAACCCTGACCAATACAGCTACTTAGTGAGATTGTTTCAAAATAAAAAATAAAATTGGGCTAGGGGTGTAGCTCAGTGGTAGAATGCCCCTGGGTTCAAACCCCAGTACCAAAAAGAGGAAAAAAAGATCGGGATCAGAGGCTCACCATAGATATGCAAGGTGGTCAGCTTATGGAGCACACGTTGGACCTCTTGGAATGTGGGTCTGCGGGTGATGAGGGGGATATCCCAAAGTCGGGGATCCTCCCTTTGCAGGGGTGCCCCATGGCCTCCAAAGAACAGGGACCGGCCAGAGCGGGGGGCACGCAGCAGTATCGTCCCAGCCTCCCCCAGCGCCTTAGCCCAGTCTGGCCCTGCCAGCAGGTCACGAACCTCCTAGAGAAAAGAATAACTCCGCTTGGCATATATTCACTTGCTATTTTTACATCTCCAAAAAATGGCTCAGAGGTCATGTGCAGGGAGTGGGAGATAGAAGATAACAGAGGGAGAAAGAAAGAGGTCTAAGGCTCCAGAGATCCCTATTCTACTTTGTCTACCCAGAAATAATAAAAAGTGAAAGGATATAGTAGTCCAAAACCTTCATACTGTAACATTCAATGAGTTGAACTGAGAGGCAAAAAAGGGATTAGTGGGCCAACAGATCCGGGAGGCCAGCTCACCTTATATAGTGTGGCTTCATTGTTGCGCCTCAGGCTGGCTCCAGCAGAGCGTGATGCCCCACCCCGGGCATCCCGAAGCCCCTGGGCTGTGCCCCGCTTGGCCCGCACAGTGTAGCGGTGAAAAGTTTTGTGCACCACAACTTCTCTTCTGTAGATAGCACAGACTCAGTACTGCAGGCCAGCTGGTGCTCCCAAGCTAGCAGGATCCATTTCATCCGTACCCATGCAGCACCCTCTCACCCTTGAAAAATGGCACCCGCAAAGTGCCCTGCTGCTGCCATGAGCACCACGCAGTACCTGGGACCTCCACTTTGCAGGTTCTGTAGCAGCAGTTCTGCCTCTTCTGGGAGAACCTACATGACAAAGACACAGCCGAAACATTCTATCTGCTGCATTCAAATGCAAGAAAGCAAGTGCCAGTTCTAAGCGCTTCCCAATATATTATCTCATTTACTGCACTCACCCTGAGCCTTGTTTCTATTTTACAAAGGGCATTAGAGGCTTGGAGAGGTAGTGGTAGACCAAGTGGTAGAACCACACTTCAAAACTGAGACTGATCTGTTTCCAAACTGAGTATCACTACACTTGACCTTTCCGAGATTCAGGCCAGTTTTTTTTTTTTTTTTTTTTTTTTCAGTACCAGGGATTGAACCCAGGGGCGTTCTACCTCTGAGCTACACCCCTGGCCCTATTTTTTGTACTTTATTTTGAAACCAGATCTCACGAAATTGCGGAGGGCCTCACTGAGTAGCTGAGGCCGACCGCAAACCCGGATCCTCCGGTCTCAGCCTCCCAAGTACTGGGATTACAAGCGTGCGCCACCACGCCCAGCCTTCAGGCCAGTTTTAATCCAAGACTGTTATCAAATATGATACCCCACACCCAAAAGGAAGAAAGGGAAGAAATGAGACATGGGGAAATCTAGGTTGCGTGTACAAACAGCTGGGGTTGATCACACAGTTTTTGTGGACGCTTGCCTGGTGAGGGCCCAGGACACAGCGGTAGGCATAAAGAAATTGGCCCTGGGCATTCTGAAAAAGAACCCGATGTGGGTGGAAGCCTGGAGGCCGGTTACGCTGCTTCAATTCAGCCCTCTCCTCGCCCGGTGTCTGCAAGTCCTCTTCACTGGCCGAGTCTGTGTCTTCTGACCCTGAGATGCTGGAAAGGTCTCCTGAAAACAGACAACATGGGACACACAGTGTGGCCCCCCCATCTCTGACCTTTCCTCGAACTGCGTAGGACCTTCCTCCACCCCATCCTGCTCCCACAAAGGCCTCCCTTTAGGCATCACCTGTGCAACTCTGTTTTTCAAAGTCAAGGGCGGACAGAAAAGGCTTGTTCTGGAGACGCTGCTTTAGATTAAAGCGATGCCAGTCGAGCTTATAATGTTCTCTCTGGTGGGAAGGCAAAAAGGGAGGCAGAGTGGGAAATGTGTCCCTGCTGGGCCTCCATACCAACCGAGACAGTCACAGGCAACACCACTGATTTAATCAAAGCATGGGCTGTTAACAAGGTGAACCAAATTTCTGCTTCTCCCTGTCCCTCAGTGTGCTTTTGCTTCTAACATCTAGCCCTACACCCTGACCTTTTACCTGTTCCTGGTGGTTCTGGAAGATCTGCTCACAGGCTGAACACAATAACTTCTCTGAAACATCCAGAGGACCCTGGAGTACTTTTCTTTCTGGGCTCGCTCTCAACTCTGAACCTAAATAAGGAAAGGGTAATTGGAGGTAGGAAGGGAGCCAAAACCAGTGTCTGGAATTACATCCAATGTCTGATATACAAAAAGGAAGACACAAAAGAGATAAGATCTTGCCTTCAAGGAATTTACAATCTAGTACTCATGAAATAACGGTATAGTAACCAACTTACACAATAAATATATCTAAAAAGATATATATAAAATGAGTGTAAGTCAAACATTTCATTTATTTTTTTGTGGTACTACAGATGGAACTAGGGATGTTCTACCCAAGCTACATCCCAGCCCTATTTTATTTTTTATTTGGAAACAGGGTCTGCTAAGTTGCTTATTTTTTATTCTAAAACAGGGCCTCATTAGGTTGCTGAGGCTGGCTGTGAACCTCCTGTCTCAGCCTCCCAAGTACTGGTATTATTATAATTTTGCAGTGCTAGGGATAGAACTCAGGGCCTATAGCATGCTAGGCAAGCACTCTACCACTGAGCTACACTCCGCATCCCTTAAAATTATTTTTAACTGGCTGGGTACAGTGGCACAGGCCTGTAATTCCAGTGACTGGGGAGGCTGTGGCAGAAGATTGCAAGTTGAAAGCCAGACTCAACAAGTTAATGACACCCTGTCTCAAAATATTTTTTTTTCTTTTTGTGGTACTGGGGACTGAACCCAGGGGCATTCCACCTCTGAGCTACATCCCCAGCCATATTTTATTTATTTTGAAACAGCATCTCACTAAGTTGCTGAGGGCCTCGCTAAGTTGCTGAGGCTGTTCTCAAACCTGCGATCCTCCTGTCTCAGCCTCCCAAGTACTGGGATTACAGGCATGCACCACTACAACTGACTTCAAAATAAAAATTTAAAAAGGGCTAGCGAGACAACTCAATGGTAGAGCACTTGCCTACTGTGTGCCAGGCCCTGTGTTTGATACCCAGTGCTGCAAAAAATATTTCTAACTGTATAAAAACCACTTTCTAAGTGCCATTTGTGTGTGGGGGGGTATTGGGGATTAAACCTAGGGGCATTCTACCTCTGAGCTACACCCCCCAGCCCTATTTTATTTTTTTATTTTGAAACAGGGTCTTGCTAGATTGATGAGTCTCACTACTTGCTGAGGCTGTCCTCGAACTTATGAGCCTCCAGTCTCAGCCTCCCAAGTAGTGGGATTACAGGCATGCCCCACCAAACCCAGCCTAAATGCCAATTTTTAAGCTTACACTTCCAATTACAGTGGGCTGTTAATCTAAAGAGAAGAAAACACATAGCCAAAGACAATCTAGAGTTGTACGAAATCAACAAAAAATTGTTTTATATTCAGCACAAAGGAATGCTTTGATTGAGGTATAGTTAAATTTGGAATATAGCTGGGCACGGTGGCGCACGCTTGTAATCCCAGTACTTGGGAGGCTGAGACAGGAGGATCTGGGTTCGTGGCCAGCCTCAGCTACTTAGTGCGACCCTCGGAAACTTAGTGAGACCCTGTTTCAAAATAAAGAATAAAAAAAATAGGGCTGGGGGTATATTTTGGAGGTAGAATGCCCCTGGGTTCAATCCCCAGTCACACACACACACACACACACACACACACACACACACACACACACACACATTGGAATACAGAAACTTTGAGGTGTTTCTGAAAGCAGTGAATTTAATGAGACTTGTTTGGAGACAACTCAGGGGC
>PVJS01058066.1:0-11881 GCA_004027185.1 Glis glis
GTACTGGGGATTGAACCCAGGGGCATTCTACCTCCGAGCTACACCCCCAGCCCTATTTTTTATTCTTTATTTTGAAACAGGGTCTCGCTAAGTTGCGGAGGGCCTAAGTAGCTGAGGCTGGCTGTGAACCTGGATCCTCCTGTTTCCGCTTCCCAAGTACTGGGATTACCGTGCGCCACCGTGCCTGGCTGTGTTTTGTAGCTTTCTGGCTTATTCGGTTTACTGGACCAAAAGATTTATAATTGTCAATGTTTCTCATTAAGAAAAAAGTCAAATACTCATGCTTGGAAAATTTTCACTAGGGTGTTAAACCTTTTTTTGTATTGTAGACCAAAGCAGTAAGAATCAGAATGTTTTTCAGAATTATAGAAATCTTATGTTTTTTAGTCTGATATAATATTTTTAAATGTTTGTAAAATGCTTTCTTTTAAACAATAGTCTCTATTTAATAGAATATTTAATGTAAGACTTCTATCTTTCTTGCATTCATTTGGTCAACAAGTATGTTTTTTTTTGCGGTACCGGGGATTGAACCCAGGGGCGTTCTACCTCCGCGCTATGCCCCCGGCCCTATTTTTTATACTTTATTTTGAAACCGGGTCTCACGAAGTTGCGGAGGGCCTCACTAAGGAGAGAGAGAGACAGAGAGAGAGAGGGAGGGAGGGAGAAAGCGAGAGAGCTGAGGCTGGCCTCGAACCTGGATCCTTCGGTCTCCGCCTCCCAAAGTACTGGGATTACAACCGTGCGCCACCACGCCCGGCACAAGTATTTTTTTAAATGCCTATTATGAACTAGTATAATGTTTTCTGTCTGAGTTTTTGGTGTATTGTGTGTGTGGGGGTACTGGGGGTGGAACCCAGGGGATTTCTACCTCCTGGCTATACCCTCAGTCCTATTTTATTTTTTTATTTGGAAACAGGGTCTCACTAAGTTGTTGAGAGCCTCACTAAGTTGCTAAGGCTGACTTTAAACCTTCAATCCTCCTGTCTCAGCCTCCCAAGTACTGGGATTACAGGCATGTGGCTACCCCGCCTGGCTTAGTGTATTTTGTAAAAGATGCTAAAAAGATTTTTAAATGTTATTTTTTTAGTTCTCAGAACAACCCACTTTTCTTTACAGGTGTCTCAGACATAAATTCAAGGAGTTGGACAAATCATGAGAATAAAATAGTCAGTAAAATTACTGTGGTTGGAACTGGAGAGTTGGGTATTGCCTGCATATTAGCAATTTCAGCAAAGGTATGTATCTGTAATGGTTATAAATACATCTATCATAGTGCTGCACTTTTAGGCAGTATATATATATTATATATATGTATTATATTATACATTTATATTTTTTTTGTGTGTGGGGTGTTTCTGGGGATTGAACACCCAGGGGCACCCCCAGACTGATTTTATTTTTTATGTGGAAATAGAGTCTTGCTAAGTTGCTGAGGCTGGCTTTGAACTTGTGATCCTCTTGTCTCATAGTTTATGTTTAACATCCAAAAACTAATGATTCATTTTGTCATGTAGGAAGACCTCATTTTGCCTTAAAACATATTTAGTAAGTTGACAAAAAAGGCTGAAAGGTCTCATCAGTGATGTTGCCTCTTAATTAGTTAGTCATGAAATACGCTCTGAAGTGATTTGAACAATGGGCTCATCCTAATCCAAGGGAAACCTCAACTTGACGTTCATCTGACTTAGTCACAAATCCTTTTGTGTTTTCTGAGTCATGATGCTTTAAGCTCTTATTTAATATTATATTTAATTTTAGCTCTTTCTAAGATTAGCATTTTTTTTAAAAAGGATTGCCTTCTCTTATATAATTACTTTCTTTCAGGACCACTTTCTGAGTTAATATTTTTTATTATTTTGTGATTTGTTTGTGTTCTTGTCAGTCCTTTTTTCTAAGTCTTTTTCTATATAAATTGTTTACATAAAGGCTTAAATCCCTTTCCAGAGAGGTAAAAGACCTGCCCACTTTCCTCCAGGGCCTAGAATAATGGTGACAGCATGTCTTGTGTTATTTGAGAGATGTAGCCTAGAATAGAAAAGCTGTCACTGTATATGTTTATTTAGTGACCGATTTTCAATAAACCGTTTTTCTATTAAAACTTGATTATTTAGCTAAGTTCTTCTTTTTCTGTTTAAGACTCACATATACCTTGGAGGTAGGTTCTATTTCAGCAAATAATTAAATGATTTCCAAGGAGCTAGAAAAGTTTTAAAGCTGGCTCTTCAGAACAATATATGCTAACTTTTGGCATATTGTAGTTTCATTTTCTTTACCCACCATCTGAGTATACTGCTACTTCTTAGTTAGGATTTGAATTGTTTTCAGTTCTTTTGTTACTAAATAAAATGCTTCTATAAACCTTACTTTTTTTTTTGCAGTACTGGGGATTGAACCCAGGGGCATTTTACCTCTGAGCTACACCCTGGCCCTATTTTTTATACTTTATTTTGAAACCTGGTCTCACGAAGTTGCGGAGGGCCTCATTAAGTAGCTGAGGCTGGCCACAAACCTGGATCCTCTGGTCTCCGCCTCCCAAGTACTGGGATTATAAGCGTGCGCCACCACACCGGGCTTAAACCTTACTTTAATAGTTGCTGCTGGGTGTGGTGGCACAAGCCTATAATTGCAGTATTTGGGAGGCTGAGACAGGAGGATTGCAGGTTTGCAGCTAGCCTCAGCAATTTAGTGAGGCCCTCTGCAACTTAGTGAGACCCTGTTTCAAAATAAAAAGTAAAATAGGGCTGGGAATGTAGCTCAGAAGTAGAATGCCTCTGGATTACATCCCCAGTACCATAAACACACACACACACACACACACACACACACACACACACACACACACGAGAGAGAGAGAGAAAATAAAAGTCGCTTATTTTCTTGTCTTATTGGGTATACATGATCTCAGAAATGGAACCATTGAGTGAGAGGGCATGAGTTATCTTATGGTACTCATTACATATTGCTAGATTGCTCTTCAGAAAGGCAGAATTAATTTATGCTGCTAATAAAAATGTATTTCACCCCATTTTTTTGTGTGTGTGTGTGTGGTACTCGGGATTGAACCCATGGACATTCTACCTCCAAGCTACACCCCCAGCCCTTTTTATTTTCTGTTTTGAAACAGGGTCTGCTAGGTTGCTGATAATTTTGCTACTTGCTGAGGCAGTTCTAGAACCTGCGATCCTCCTGTCTCAGCCTCCCAAGTACTGGGATTGCAAGTGTGCACCACCAGGCCCAGCTTCAACCTGGTTTTTGACACCCCTAATAATACTGAGTTGTATTTTTTTTTTGTTTGTTTCATGATACTGGGGATTGAACCCAGGGGCATTCTACCTGTGCGCTATACCCCCAGTCCTTTTTTAAAAATTAATTTATTTATTATTTTTGTTTGGAAACAGGGTCTTGCTAGGTTGCTGAAAGTCTCTATGTTGCTGAGGCTGTCCTCAAACCTGTGATCCTCCAGTCTCAGCCTCACAAGTACTGGGATTATAGGTGTGTGTCACCATGCCCAGCTTCAACCTTTTTTTTTTTTTGTGTGTGTGTGTGTGGTACTAGGAATTGAACCCAGGGGCATTCTACCTCCGAGCTACACCCCCAGCCCTATTTTTTATTCTTTATTTTGAAACAGGGTCTCACTAAGTTGTGGAGGACCTCCCAAGTACTGGGATTACAAGCGCCACCACGCCTGGCTTCAACCTGGTTTTTGACATCCCTAACAGTACTGAGTTTTATTTGTAAATATTTATCATTTTTTTGGTAAACACAGGAAGGTACCTTAAAGTCACGTTTCTTTAACTGGTAGAAAAGTCTTACTGCCATTATTTGTCTGTGAACTGTCTGGGTGAAATTTTTGTTTATATTTCTTTTTAATATTAGTATTTTGATACAAGATACAATATTCAAATAATATGACAATCTTAGCAGTCCAACAGTGGCATTACTAAGCAGTAGTAGTAGTAGTAGTAGTAGTAGTAGTAGTAGTAGTAAGGACAGTAACTATCCTATACCAAATGCTTATTA
This sequence comes from Glis glis, assembly GCA_004027185.1. Lineage (NCBI taxonomy): Eukaryota > Metazoa > Chordata > Mammalia > Rodentia > Gliridae > Glis > Glis glis. The sequence goes on from PVJS01058066.1 coordinate 4,024, forward strand.
GGAGCCAGGCACTTGTCTAAATGCTTGACTGGTTTTTACAACAACCCTATTGCTTAGGTACTATTGTCATCAGCATTTTACAAATGAAGAAACCAGGTCATATGGAGGTTGCCCAACTTGCTCAAAGTCACACTGTTAGTGAGTGGTGGAACCAGGATTGAAGATAGGTAATCTGTTTATCAGAGCCTATATACTAGGGCCTTCCTGCTCAAAATATGGCTTTCAGACTAGCAACATTGGCATCTCCTAACATTTTGTTAGAAATGCATAATTGTAGTTCTGTATCTGCATTTTTTTTTTCTGGTACCGGGGATTGAACGCAGGGGCGTTATACCTCCACGCTACGCCCCCAGCCCTATTTTTTTATACTTTATTTTGAAACCGGGTCTCACGAAGTTGTGGAGGGCCTCACTAAGGAGAGAGAGAGAGAGACAGACAGAGACAGGGAAAGAGAGCGAGAGAGCTGAGGCTGGCTGCAAACCCGGATCCTCCGGTCTCCGCCTCCCAAAGTACTGGGATTACAAGCATGCGCCACCACGCCCGGCTGTATCTGCATTTTGATAAACCCCTGGTGAGCTCTGTGCTTCAGAGATTCATTAAATGGTGACCCATTAAAGCTTGAGAAGTTCTTCGCTAAGCCACTCTCTTATACTGCTTTGTGATTATGGTTCGTGATGAATATTCTAGTTGTTTCTACTCTTTTGAATATTCTTATACATATTATATTTTTCACATGTACTAATAAGCTGTAGGATAATTTCTATAAATGAGATTGATAGATGAAAGGAGTTGTTTAGATTTAAAAAAATTTTTTTTCGGTACTAGGGATTGAACCCAGGGGCATTCTACCTCTGAGCTACACCCCCAGCCCTATTTTTTTATTCTTTATTTTGAAACAGGGTCTCACTAAGTTGTGGAGGGCCTCACTAAGTAGCTGAGGCTGGCCTCAAACCCGGATCCTCCGGTCTCAGCCTCCCATAGATTTTTAAATGTTTTAAATTTTTTATAGAAATTGTCAAAATATCCCTCATATATTTTGTACCAGTATATTCTCACATCTATACTATATAAGAATACCTGTTTTCCCATAACTACTGTTGTTAAACTTTTCAGCCTTTTTGTGCCCGATAAATGAAGTGGGAACTGATAGTTTTCTTTGCATTTGTGAGTGTGGTTAAAAATAAAATTAGTAGCTACAATTTAGAGAGGACTACTGTATGCCATATAATTGATCTCACAACCACATGAAGTCAGACTAAGTTTGTTGACTTGCCTGGTGTTACATAATGGCAACAGGTAGTGGAGTTGTTTTCTTAACCATTAAGTTTTCTGCCTGACAGTCTGTTAGATCATGGGTACTTTTGCCCTGCTAACCTGCAGGTCTCCTGCTACTTTGGAAAAAGACCTTCCATAAAGAGAAACTGACTCTTTGAGTTTCCATGCTGTTATTTACAGGTAGCCCACCATACCAGCCAGGCAGCCATTCACAGACATGTAGAGAATTTTCCAGGAGATCTCCTGGGAGAATACCACATGGTAATAGAATTTGACTTTAGATTTATGGCTATTGTCTTTTTTTTTTAAGAAAAACCTGGCATTAGTTTTGACTTTCTGTGCTAGGAACAAGGTGCTAAAATAGATCCCCAAATCACTTTAAACTGTTTCAGAATGGAAATTACATCAGAATGAAAACAAATGTTTTCACAAATGCAGACTTACTGAGTGCACTGTCATCTTTATTCCTCATCCCATCAGAAGAAACCTGCAGTGTGTGGTGTCTGAACTAAGCTTGTCAGATCCCAGTTTTCAGTAGTTAAGCCTAGAGGACCATGTTATTCAAGTTCATAATTTCTTGCTTGCATGTTGCTTTCATTGCCATTCTGTTACTTTTCCTTCTTAAGACAATACACTAGCACTCACTTCTTAATTTAAATTGCTGTTCTTTTTCTTATTGTATTGTACAGGGCATTGCAGACAGGCTAGTCCTTTTAGACCTCTCAGAAGGGACTAAAGGAGGGACAATGGATCTTGACATCTTCAACCTGCCTAATGTGGAGATCAGTAAAGGTTTGGTTATTCTGCTTAAAGATGTTTCCCTTACTTGCTATTGTATTTGAGTTCTAGAATCTATCTATCTATCTATCTATCTATCTATCTCTATCTCTCTTTTTCTGGTGGTTCTAGAGATCAAGTCCTAGATATCCCCCCCTTGTATTGGGGATTGAATCCAGTGCCTCTCACATACAAGGCAAGCGCTGAGCTACATCCCCAGCTTTTTATTTTATTTTGAGACAGGGTCTCACTAAGTTGCCCAGACTGGCTTCAAATTTACAATCCTCCTGCCTCAACTCCTGAGTAGATGGGATTATAGGCATGCACTACCACACCAGGCTTGAATCCTAGAATTGTAATACTGTAGAGCACCTTGAAGACCACCTACTTCAAGCCCCTTATTTTACATATTGGGAAACAAAGTTTCAGGTGGGTTAAGGGATTTATACAAGTCATACAGAGATTGTAACTGATTATGTTAAGAATCAGTTGAGCAAATAACATTCAGATTCATTCAGTCTGGTCAGAAGGATTTATTCTTTGTCTCTGGCTATCTCTTAAATAAATATGTTTTCTCTGATTGCTTCCTTTTTTAGAATGTATTGGTTAAGAGCACTGGTTTTAGAGTGAGACAGGGGTTTGCATTCTAGCTCTGACACTTGTCAGATTATATAATCTCTCAAAGTTCAGTTTTCTCATCTGTAAAGTAGGAATGATACTTACCTCTTGGTATATAGCAAAGTGCTAATTCAAGATGAAGAAAATTTTAATTCATATTGTTTGCACTTACCTAGCATGCACGAAGCCCTAAGTGCAATTCCTAGGTATATATTCCCTGCAATATATATATATATATATATACACATAACATATATACATAATTGTTATATATATATAACAATTTTAAACATATATATATATACATATATATACATATATATATACATATACGTGTGTGTGTGTGTGTGTGTGTGTGTATATATATATATATATATATATATATATATATATGTTTAAAATTGTTATTTTTTTCTCTCATTCTGTTTTTCTACCTACCCCCAACCTCTGTGAGATGGGTTCTCGCTATATTATCCAGGCTGATCAGAACCCTGGGCTCAAGCAATCCTATTGCCTCAGCTTCCTGAGTAGCTGGTACGACAGGCACACACCACCATGCCCAATCTCTATCTCATCCTTTTAATTTAAAAAATATTGCATCTGTTATTTAGGCACAGTGGCACACACCTGTAATCCCAGTTCTTGGGAGGCTGAGACAGGAGGATCACAGGTTCAAGGCCAGCTACATGCAGTAACTTAGTGAGACCCTGTTTCAAAATAAAAATTAAAATTGGCTCAGAGGTAGACTGCCCCTGGATTCAATCCCCAGTACCAAATTTTTTTTCTAAATTTGCATCTATTTTATAATGTATATAATATATTAGTACAGATATATTTATGTAGATAAATACAGTATTTGGAGATATAGGCATAAAAATATTTTATTATCACAGATGCGTGATCAAAAAACAAAACAACAACAAAAGGAAGCCTTTGAACAAAACATATTTTCTGAAACCTTTCCATCAGTTTTATTTTATTTTTATAATTTACAAAGAAGCCAGTAATAATTAACATCACAGTTGCATAGAAATTAACATATGTATTAACCTTTACTATTGGAATGAAATTTAGAATTCATTATTGCTCAGTAAGATAACTATAATTACAGCTCTATGTAGGTTAACAGCATTGGCAAAAAAATCAAAGAATAGCTCTAGACCTTTTATAAGTTTAGAGAACAGTGTTAATGATCAGAAATAGGCTTATTATCTGATGGGCAATTGTATCTTTCTTTTTTTTTTTTTTTTGCAGTACTGGGGATTGAACCAGGGGCATTTTATCTCCAAGCTATACCCCAGCCCTATTTTTTATTCTTTATTTTGAAACAGGGTCTCTCTAAGTTGCGGGGGCCTCACTAAGTAGCTGAGGCTGGCCGCAAACCCGGATCCTCCAGTCTAAGCCTTCCAAGTACTGGGATTACAAGCGTGTGCCACCATGCCCAGCTACAGTTGTATCTTTCTTATACAATAATAAAACATTTATTCAGTCAAAACAAACAGATGTAAACCAGGTCTTAAATGACAGGGATTTTTGAATGGTACTAAACATGTAGATGGCAGAAGTTTCAATAACTTCATTAACCATTTTATGTGATTAAGGTTCAGATACAATGCACATTGCATAAAGAGATCACTTATTGGTTACCTTGCATTTATATAAAACCCATATATCTTTAACTTTATAAGCTTTTATGAAACATTTACATAAACCTCAGATACGGAGCATATTTAGCCCTCAGACACATCTATAGGCACCAATATATAGGGTGTCAATACACTGTAGTAACCCAAAGTAAATATTCAGCCTGAGTAATAAAGTGGTCATTTAACAGCCTGTAAAATGCAGACACTTAAACTTCTTAAACTTTGATTCTGCTAAATTGCAGCTTGCTAAGTAATTAAAGACCTAACAATGACAGTAAACGAGATTATCAACAGTAAAAGAGATTAAACGCGATTAAACGACAGTAAAAGATTATCTTGATAAAACACAATCTTTCCTTAAGCCAGTTCTTAGTAAATGTTAAGAGCAGAAAACCATATTGTTTTAAATATAAAGAACATAGGAAATTATCTAAATAAAATGAAAATTTTTGCTCTTCAGGCTAGTTTTTGTAAAATTTTGCCAAGAGCAGGTTAATGTCCACCAGTTTTAGATAAGGTCAGATTGTACATGCTGTAGTGTTTGGCTTATCTTTGCATTTTCCTTAGGTTCCCTGTATTCCTTGACCATGTTTTCCAAATAACATATAAAGACCACAGTCTCACAAGTCTGAATGTACTAAGAATGTGGTCAGAAAAGTCGAAATTATACTTAACCGGTTATAAAATTTGGGTGTTGTAGTTTAATAAACCTCTGGAGCCCTGTGGGGGACAATGAGTTTATTTCCCTTCCCTGGAAAGAGTACTGTATATGGTTGCTTTAATGATCCTTTTGTAGGTCTCACATAGAGCATCCTTGGGGAGCTGGGTATTCTCTTGTGCCTGTCATTTCCAGGAAATGAAGTTACTAGGGACTGCTTAACTCTTCCAAATCACTTTAGATGACTCTTTAATACATGGACCCTAGAGGTTGTGAGACTGTTTAGGATTGAGAAAATTGTTTCTTCCTATGTCTCATTAACCATCAATAACTGTTGCTTCAGATAATTGAAAGAAAACAGTCCTTGGAATAGATGTATAGTGAGTGCATTGTGCATGCCACAAAATAGGGAATTAGTAATTTTTGAATGTTAAGTAAGTGCACTACATCTTGGGACAACTTGCATGTTCTCTTATTGATTTTGGTTGTACATTTCTGATGGTACTTAATTAATTACTATTACATGGTAAACTAACATCTCATAAATATATGAAATGGAGAAGTGCATTAATAATTTCGAGACTTAAAGCTCATTTGGAAATTTTAGTAACACCCATTATGATACACATAAATGATTACAATTGGCTCATCATGATTTTCTCCATCTGGCTTTTCCAAGTAGCTACTGTAACATTTTGGAGGGGGATTTACATATGATCATGAAATATACACACGTGTGTACCCAGTTATGCTTGTGTATGCATGAACTAAATCTGGAAAAATACTAAGAAACTGTTAAGAATAGTTGCTTTGGGAGTCAGACTGGGGAATCTGGCTGCACTTGTTTACACCTAATTGTGTGTGTGTGTGTGTGTGTGTATCATATATATATATTCTTTTTTATTGTGCTAAAATACATTGAAGTTACCATTATTATATAAATAATTGCTATGCTGTATTTAGATAAAATGACAAGGGGAAAAGTTTGTACATGTTCAATAAGATTTTTTTCAAAAAAATTTTTTTGATGGTACTGGGGAATTTTTTCTAAGTATTTTTTTATCTGTGGTTGATTAAATCCATAGATTTAGGACCCATTGATACAGGGGACCTACTATAAATGGAATCAAACAATATGTGGCCTTTTGTGTGTGGCTTCTTTCACTTGGCATACTGTTTTCAAGGTTCATCCATACTGTAGCATGTGTTAGTATACCATTCCTTTATATGACTAAATAATATTCCATGTTATGAATATACCACATTTTATGTATTCATTTATCAGGGGGTATACATTTGAGTTGTACCTTTTCACAACTGTGAATAATGATGCTATGAACAATCATATACTATTTTTTAAATACCTGTTTCAGTTCTTTAAGGCATATATACTCAGAAATGAAATTGTTGGATTATATGGCAATTCTGTATTTCACTTATTAAGAGATAATAGTATAATTACAACAGATGTAGATCTAAGTAGCTCTATATATTTCTTTCTTTTTTTTTTTTTGTGGTACCGGGGATTGGACCCAGGGGCGTTCTACCTCTGCACTACACCCCCAGCCCTATTTTTTATACTTTATTTTGAAACCGGGTCTCACGAAGTTGCGGAGGGCCTCACTAAGTAGAGAGAGAGAGAGAGAGAGAGAGAGAGAGCTTAGGCTGGCCACGAACCCGGATCCTACGGTCTTCACCTCCCAAAGTACTGGGATTACAAGCATGCGCCACCACGCCCGGCTTCTATATATTTCTTTGAACGACTTCATAATATTCCATCATATGGATCACTGTGTGTTATTTAAGCAGTCCAGTATTCATAGACATTTAGGTTATTTGGGGTTTCTTAATTTTTCATTTTTGTGTGTGTGTGTGTGTGTGTGTGTGTTTACAAATAATTCTGCAGAAAGCATTATAATGCAAAAATGTTTGTGTACTTTTCTAAGTACAACTCTTGGGATAAAGTTGAATTACAGGATCAAACAGTATATTTTTAATTTTATAGTATTAGCAAAGAGGTTGTACCAGTTTATACTCTCCCCAACAGAATATGAGGGTTCCTATTTTCTTTCTCTTGATTACTCTCTGATTCTGTTTTAAATATAGCTAATGGACTAACTTGTCTATGATATTATTTTGATTATGTCGTTTCCTGGCAGAAGCTCATAACCCTTAGCATTTTCTATAGTTGCTATAGAGATAGGATTGATTTGGGGGCAAGTATGCCTAAAAGCTCTCTATTTGTAGAAAAGGAAAACCTTTTAATCATGAGCTAGAACTGGATGAAAGCCCATATCTTGAGCTCAAACTGTTTCTTTTTATTCATTAGATTTGTCTGCCTCTGCTCATTCCAAGGTGGTGATCTTCACAGTCAATTCTTTGGGTAGTTCTGAGTCCTACCTTGATGTGGTACAGAGCAATGTGGATATGTTCAGAGCCCTTGTCCCACCTCTGGGACATTACAGTCAAGATGGTGTCCTGCTTGTTGCATCTCAACCAGGTAAAAGGCTTTATTTTAAACTAATTTGATGGTCTAGTGCATCAGTAGAATTGCCATTACTGATAAAAGCCATAAAACTTTAGATTATAAAGTGAAGGATAAGCCAGGTATGGTGGCGCATACTTATAATCCCAGTACTTGGGAGGCTGAGACAGGAGGATCACAGGTTCGCGGCCAGCCTCAGCTACTTAGTGAGGCCCTCTGCAACTTAGTGAGACCCTGTTTCAAAATAAAGAATAAGCCGGGCATGGTGGCGCATGCTTGTGAAGGAAGGAAGGAAGGAAGGAAGGAAGGAAGGAAGGAAGGGAGGGAGGGAGGAGAGAAGAGGAAGGAAGGAGGGAAGGAGGGAAGGAGGGAAGGAAGGAAGGAAGGAAGGAAGGAAGG
>PVJS01058067.1:0-11879 GCA_004027185.1 Glis glis
TTTTTTTTTTTTTTTTTTGCGGTACCAGGGATTGAACCCAGGGGTGTTCTACCTCTGCGCTACACCCCTGGCCCTATTTTTTATACTTTATTTTGAAACTGGGTCTCACGAAGTTGCAGAGGGCCTCACTAAGTAGAGAGAGAGAGAGAGAGAGAGAGCTGAGGCTGGCCACGAACCCAGATCCTCCGGTCTCCGCCTCCCAAAGTACTGGGATTACAAGCGTGCACCACCATGCCCGGCTGAGCCCTCTCTCTTGCTTCCTGGCCATGAAGCTTTTGCTGCACCACATGCCCCCACCATGATGTACCACCTCACAGCAGATCCAAAAGTAACAGGGCCAATGGACTGAAACCTCCAAAACTGTGAGCCAAAACAAACCTTTTCTCTTTATAAATTGATTGTCTCGGGTATTTGTTATAGTAACAAAGAGCTGATGAATACATCTTGTGTCACCAAACTCCCAAGCATGTTCTAGTTGAAGAAAGGTCAGGTCTTCTTGAGTTGACTTCTTTGGAACTGTGAAATAAACTTTGGGGGGAGGCCATGCCTTGGACTGGCACCTGCACCAGGACCAACAGACCCAACCAATATACAGTTTACTCATGGCAACTAGGCTTTGATTGTTTGCAGAAGGCCCTGTCACTAAGTAACTGATCAAGCTACAAACAACTAACTACTTAAGCTGTACTCGATTGACTAGTTGGTTGACTAAGCTGTAGCTAATTAAATTCTTTTGCAGACCTCACATATTCCCTCCTATAAATGTTGCCTGATCACATCGTTGGTTGGAGGTCTCAGGACCTGCTCTGGTTCTGGGAGCTGCTGGATTCATGAATCATTTTTATTTTGTTTTGCTCAAGTGAACTCTACTAAATTTAACTGGTACAGGAAATTTTTCTTTTAGCAGTATATATGTTCCACAATGCAGGGCTCTCTTACCAACCCAAGGGTCTCTGTAGTGACCATCACAAATGTTCCTTGCAGAAACTACAGGCAAGTCCATGGTATGTCCTAATCTTGATGTTTAGTTCCTAGAATTATTCAGAAAGGTCCTCCTACTCTTCATAGCATTAAGAGGAACAGGATAAGGGTGATACTCCCCTCCCCTCAGGATTCTCTTTTCCTCCTGTGGTTATTGTGATGTCTCTCTGTCTCTGTCTCTCTCCTTCTTTTGAGGTGCAGTGCTAGGTATCAAACCCAGGGCCTCGTGCATGCTAGGCAAGTGCCTTACCACAGAACTACACCCCAGCCCTCTTCATCTCTTTCTTGTTTGTAAGTTTTTGCTTTGTACAGAGTCTTCTATAGAGAGTTTTCACTTGGAATTTGTGTTTCTAATTACTCCATTGGACACACACACAGACACACACACACACACACACACACACGCACACATGCACACATGCACACATACATTTTCCCAGAGTATCTGGTGTGTTTTATCATTGTCTTACTACTGATAATCCTTGAACTTCTCATGAGATAGATAGATGATAGATAGATGATAGACAGACAGACAGACAGATAGATAGATAGATAAAAAGATGATAGGTGGAGAGATAGAAGATGGGTAGATAAAAAGACAGATGATAGATAATCATGTACTCTCTGCTATATCAAAGTTCTCAAAAGCTTAAAATTCCCTTTGAAAAATACCTGACAGAGAGGAGGACAATTTGTTCCTGTCCCCTTACCAAGCATGGTTCCCCAGCGTTCCTGAAAGTTCTGTGTGATAACCAGTATGCTTTTCTTTTCCTTTTCTTTTTTTTCTTTTATTATGAAAATTTACCAATTTAAAAATCAAATAGAAGTAAAAGATTATGAAGAGAAAACCCCATCTCCTGTTTCCTCTATCAGCCCTTTCCACCCTCCAGCCGAGCTCCCTAGACTTGATCACTTTTACCTTCTTTGTCTATCTCTCCTGAAATTGAGCTCCATGTTTGTTCCTAAATAATATGCTCAACACTGCTAGCCTTTGATTTATCAGTGTTAGACAATATCTATTGACTTTCTCTTATGCTAGATGAGGAATTAGCCCCTCTACTCCATCTCCTCTTGACCTGACCCCATCTTCCAAATACATTTATATGACACCTTTATTTAAAGCAATATATAGCATCCACATTATCATTGTATACAAAGGCCATTTACTAGTATATTCTGATCATCTTCTTTCTCCTGCACCATCAATTTCCCTGTCACTTTTTAGAGTTGCTGGTGGTTTTCTATATACTAGCCATTGATGTTTCCCCAAATGCTTGGTTATGCAATACTTTCAGCATTTTTTTTCCAAATGTTCTAACATATCGAACCATTTGCTCTTTTTTCCTTAGGGATTTGATGTTTATCTGGTGGCTCTGTTTCCATTTGGAAGCTTTCCTCTGATAGTTTCAGGTCTTTGGCTGTCCATACAGTGAGAACCTAAAACCAATGGGAAATACAGTATGGAGGGTCTGGACCCTGGTGGACTTTTGTACAGAGCAAACAGAAGGAAAGTCTGCTATTGGTTGGTGAACTCCTATGTCCATGGAAGCTGTTTCCTGGGGTTGTTCAGTATCTCCAGAATAGAATCCACCAATCTCCTTCACTGCATATGCATACAGCTGGCTGCTGGCCTTCTCAGGGCAGAAAGCAACACATCCTACCAGGGCCAGCCACATGAATCGCAGGGCAAAATGAAAATGTGGCCCCCTTACTCTAAAAGCAGGAAAAGTGCTATTAAAGTTACCAACATATAAAACTACTTTTTCTTCTGCAGGCTCTCTCTTTCTTAACTTGGCATGGTGGGCTTTTTTGTTTTGTTTTGTTTTGCTTGTTTTGTTTTATTTTTTACTATTTAAAGTTGTTCTAAGTAAATAAAAAAATTAAAAAGTTAAAATTATTAGCATGAATTTTATTTTTATTTAATCTTTTGGCAGTACTGGTAATTGAATCCAGGGGCATTCTACCTCCGAATTAGATCCCCAGCTCTATTTTTTGTTCTTTATTTTGAAACAGGGTCTCTAAGTTGTGGAGGGCTTCACTAAGTAGCTGAGGCTGGCCACAAACCTGCGATCCTCCTGTCTCAGTCTCCCAAGTACTGGGATTACAAGCTTGCGCCACCACGCCGGGCATTTGCATGAATTTTAGTGTTTAACCTTACATTATGCAATGCCATTTTGTTTGTTTGTTTGTTTGGTTGGTTGGTTTTTTGTCCTACTGGGGATTGAACCCAGGGCATTCTACCTCTGAGCTATATCCCCAACCCTATTTTATTTTTTATTTGGAAACAGGGTCTCACTAAGTTGCTGAGGCTGGCTGCAAACCTGTGATCCTCCGGTCTCAGCCTCCCAAGTACTGGGATTATGGGCATTCGCCACCACACCCGGCTTCAGTGCCGGTTTCAAATGCAAATAGAAGAGTATCCAACTCAGAAGCAGAATCACTGAAACTACACAATTTATTTTTTTGTAGCTTGCCCTTGCATATATATTTTGTTCCTACAGGAGACTCTTCATATTTTCTCTTAGGAAAAGGCTTAATGATTCTCAAAGTTAGGAATAGTGTTGTAATGCGCACACTCGATGCAAATGAATATTTGTTTTGTGCCTTGCCTTTGATGTTGTAAAAATCTGTTAAGGAGAAAGGATGACTTCAAGTACAAGGAACAGGATGGAAATACTGGACTCTTCGCTGGAAAACAAGAGAAAGCTCATTCCGCTCTTGTCTACCTCCGTCTGCTCTGCAGAAAAGAAAATGCCCTTGGTGCTGCCACTATGCTCCTGCAAAGGAACTGTGAAAGGGAGACGAAATCTTCCCAGATGTTCCAGAGATTCAGGTGACATGTGTCCCCTCCGCCACCACACCACTCCCTAGAGGTGGCTGTCTATGAGCCTCTCAAAGAAAAGAGCCGATTTGCTTCACTTCGAGCATGTAAGCTGGCGTGCAGGTATGACCTCCTTTCACTAACAAGCCTTCCAACAGCCCTGTTGCTACCACTCACTTCACAGCTGAAAGGACCCAGCCACAAAGAAACACCTGCCTCCAATTGCACAGATCCCCAGAAGCAGGAACAACTGTAAAATCCCCAATCCACTGGACAAAACTCTCTCCAGAGTACAGGAAGTGTCAGGATAACCTTCCAGCCCTATTGTTAGCCCGTGCTTTTTTTGACTAGTTTTCTTGGCACACTGGTATATAAAGAAACATGGCTCCCAATGCGTGTGGATGCAGGAGGGTACAGGTACTAGGCTTCTGTTTTGTTTTGTTTTGTTTTGTTTTTCATGATATACAAAAATAGCCATGCCAAATCAATAAAAAAGTAACTGTACACTTTTTTTTAACATTTTGGATTTGCCCTTGGAAAATGTCATCTACCAACAGCAGTTGGATATTTTTTTTAGGGGACCAGCACAGACGGTCTTGTATTTGATTCCCTGGAACCGAGGGTATTTTCTTTGGTTTGGGACCAAATGGAAAAGTATGATTGGTTTCTGAGACACAAGAGCTTTATTCTGAGAAGGAATCAGACATCCAGGGACAGAACAGTGTTCTCAGGCAAACCTGAGTCTGATAAGCCTGTTTTAAAATCCCCCAATTCCAGCCCCACATAAATCTCTCTAAAGTTTAAGTCAGTGTGAAATGTGTGATATATCTCCCACTTCCATTGTCCCCTGTGCTTGATGAGGCAAAAGAAAGAAGACAGTAAGTGCTTAGCTGCCTCCTGGAGGGTGCTCATGGAAATCAGGAGAAGAATGAAAAGCAACATGTACAGGGAAAGTCAGGGGAATTAAGATTCTTACATCAGGAAAAAAGTAGCCCCTGGGGTGAATTAATCTTCAACTATGTAAAGAGTAAGTAGCTGCAAGATGTCATCTGATTTCCTATAATAAGGGCAGCACACAAATTATTACATCTGAATCGCTATCCCTACAACAAAATTATGCAATGAGGGAAGTGGAAATGGGTGTTAAATCAGGACTCAGCATAGTTCTCTTCCGACCAAGGCACTGATATATTTGGTAAAAGATATCCTAAAGAATATGAAACAGATACCACATGCAGAGTTTACAAAAAAAAAAAAATTCTGAGGATCGATTCTACAACTTCTGAACCCTCTCGTTTATTTTGAAAATAGGAAGCCAGGCGTGGTGGTGCATGTCTGTAATCCCAGTACTTGGGATGCTGAGACAGGAGGATTGCAGGTTCCAGGCCAGCCTGAGCAACTTAGCAAGACCCTGTTTCAGAAGAAATAAAATAAAAATGGCTGAGGGTATAGGTTGGAGGTAGAATGCCCCTGGGTTCAATTCCCGGTATCAAAAAGGAAATAGGAAAGGATGGATAGAAGGGAGAGAGGGAGGGAAAAATAATGAAGTGGGGGTAGCAGATGCCATGCTGCTATGGTTTGAAGGTGTCCCCAAAAGTTCCTATGTTGGATGCTTAATCCCCAAATTCATATGCTGATGGTGTCCAGAAGAAGGGTCTATGGGAAGCAATTAGGATTAGATGAGGTCATCAGGGTAGAGCCCCATGGAAGCATTAGTGGCTTTAGAAGAGGGACCTGAGCTAGCAGTTTTCTCTGTCTTGCCATGTGATACCCTCAGTCAAGTTATGATGCAATCTGAGGCCTTTACCAGATACTAGTGCCATGCTCGTGGGCTTCCCAGCATCTAGAGCTGTAAGCCAAATGTACTTCTATTCCTTATAAATTATCCAGTCTCAGGTACTTTGTTGTAGCAACTGCAAATAGACTAAGACACATATCTTGAGTAGATCTTCCCAAACAGGCTTAGAAAGAGGACCCTCTGTCACCTCAAGTACTTCTATTCCTTATAGATTATCCAGTCTCAGGTACTTTGTTGTAGCAACTGCAAATAGACTAAGACACATATCTTGAGTAGATCTTCCCAAACAAGCATAGAAGGAGGACCCTCTGTCACCTCAAGTCGAGGCAGGGGCTTCCATAGGACTCTTGGAAGATCTAGAAATGGGTTTCTCTCAGTCAGGAAATACAGAGGATTGGTTCCTCATTCATCATGCAGAAAGCTTAAGCAGTCTATGGAAGTAGGTTGAGGTGACATTGGGATTAGCCTCCACCCTCCATCAAGGGATATAAAAATTATCTCTGTGGACCAGTTATGAGCTAAGAGTTCGTGTTGGGTTCTTTACACCAGGTTGGAGTGTAGACCGGCTCAAGATGCTGGAGATTAACCCACCAGAACTACATCCTGACTTATATTTGGCTGTGAAGATATTTTTTAAAGGTATCTTGGCTCTAGAAACAAATGAAATTGGAAAATTTAAGTAAGACTAAGAAGAAGAAGAAGAAGGAAGACAAGGAGACTTGCTTGGTCTTAGATTTGTTCAGAGCAAAGGGAGATGCAGAAAAATCAGTTATAAAGTTTAAAATCAGGTGCCATACTACTGATAGACATAAAGAGAAATTAAGAGTTTTGAGGCAAAACCAGCTGTCAGACAGGTAGAAAATATGATATAGCTCTTGAGAAAAGAGAATGCTCCTGGAACAGATGGGCGCACCTCTGAGCTTTATAAAGCATTAACTAGCTGTTTAAATAAGTCCTTAGCAGATGTTTTCAATGCAATTTTGGAGGTGAAATGGAAAAAACAAAGTCCAAGGCACAAGGAGAATTGATATCACAAATAAGAGACATGCATGAATTCAGAGTGCAAGTTCTTTTTCTTAAATTTATTTTTATACTTTTATTGGTACATTATAGTTTCACATCATAGTGTAGTTCATAGTGATAGTGACAAGAGTGCAAGTTTTTGCACCCAGTTTTTCTTTTTCTTTTTTAAGACTAGCCACAGTATTTGTAACAAATGGAGCACATTACTGAACTATACAATTAAAGTCATGCACACTGTGATATTAGCCCTTAGAAGAAGCAAGGAAACATACTTAAAGAAAAAGGTAGTTTATAATGAACGCTACATGATATGTACAGCTATTCATCTGAGAACAAAAAAGGCAAGCAAACGTCCCTATCTACATTGTTGTAATTGTTTAATATGTCATAGTCCTATGTTTATAATGAATAAACTCTTAAGGAAGGAGATAAATCACAAAGGAAGAAAGAGAAAATGCTCATAGGTCTGTGATACATGTATTGATTGTCAGTACTGTGTTAACATATATTTAAAAATAATCGGGCTTATAGAAAATAAAGGGACAGTGAGTTTTCTAGTCTGGTGCTCTCATGCATACACACTTAAGACCAGCAAATATTTATCAAGTGCCTCTAAGTGCCAGACAGTGACTAGGTAACTCAGGAAAGAAGATACATTAGCACCCGGTTCCTACAGCAAGGAGCTGACCTTCCCTCATGGCTGCTGTTCTTACTGCTGGTACCTAGTGTTAAATGATTTTACCCATAAATGCTGCTCACACCCACACCTTTAGTCACCAACCCATAGGGTGTTAAAGGTGGGGAGCTAAAGAGATGGAGTGGGAGGTGGGTATGAAGACTATTTAAGAGGAAGACAGGAGTGGGGAAATTTATAAGACTATCCACTCTGCTGGGATGGAGAACCATATATCTGACCACTACTCCCATTAACTTCAACACTGTGGTTGGATACACGGTCCCCCAAGGCCCATGTGTTGAAGGTTTGGTCCCCAGTCTGTGGGGTTAAAGGGAGGTGGTGGAGCTTTTAAGAGGCGGGGCCTAGAGGGAGGAAGTTAGGTCATTGGGGGCGTGTCCTTGAAGGGGATATTGAAACTCCGGCCCCTCCTCTCTCCCTCTCTCTCTTTGCCTCCCTGCTGCCATGAGGTGAGCAGTTTCCTTCTCCACACAGTGCCACCATGATATTCTGCCTTGCTATACACCCACAAGTAACAGAGCCAACTGACCCTGGACTGAAATCATGAGCCAAAATAAACCTTTCCTTCTTACAAGCTGATTGTCCCCAGTATTTTGTCACAGTGATGGAAAGCTAAGACAGACACCATGACTACATGCCATTAATTACGGTGGGAAGAGAAATGGGGAGAGGGGAGGGAAGACGACTCTGTAACTATAAAATAAGTATTGAGAAACAATGCAGAATAATCCAGGGGTGAAAGACATTAAAATGTAAGGAAGAGACAATAGATTAAACCTACTACATTGTCATTTTTCACACAGAAATGGCCACTGAATCCAACACAGTAGTATATTTGTTTGCTTGTTTGTTTGTTTGTTTGTTTGTTTGGTTGGTTGGTTGGTTGGTTGCTTGCTTGCTTGCTTGCTTTTTGCCCCTGAATAGCTCAGGATCAAAACCTAGGCTTTGCCACCCACTAGATGTGCAACCTCTAATGTTCATTTTCCTCTTCTGCAAAATGGGAATAAAAACAGTACCCACCAAGGATTGCTGAAAGAATTAAATCAGATAATGCATATAAAGTACATTTATCACAATGCATGGAACTTATTAAGAACTCAATGAATGTTTTCTATTGTTATCATCATTATCATTATTAAGCCTGGTACAAAGAGGTGATCTTTTCATTTCATTACCTGTCTCTGTCTACCTTTCTGGCTTCTCGGGGAATCTCATCTGCAGAGCACTGTTATCAACATAGTCAACAAGTCTTTACTGCACATCAATTACCTGGCAGATCCTACTGCAGATGCAATGGCGGGACAGGACTGATTCCTGCCCTCACAGAGTGGAAAGTTGGGGGAAGAAATTACTCTAGAAAATGTGATGTTCTTGGCAACATCCTCAACCTCAGAGAATTTCAGGAGAATCTTTCTAAGATTCACAAGTGGGTCAAATCATTCTAAAAACAAATATCAAAATCTTTCCTATCAGAAAAGTAAAAGGGGGAAAAATGAACTTGGACGACTTGAACCTGAGAGAGGATGGAACATTTATCAGACACCGAGTCTTCTGGATTCATCTGATCCTGCTGGCAGCAAGCCTTTCTGGTCCACACTCAGTCTCTCTGCTGTTGCCTCCTCTCCTCTTGGTCATCCCTGTCTCTACTTGAGCTCCGCGCCTCTAGCAGGCGCTACCCCAGTCGCTGCTTGCTGAGCTTCTCACATCATGCTCAGGTCCCTCTCATCAGTCCTCCACAGCAGTCCTCATCATCTCCTTCTGTTTAGAACTGCCAAGCTTTCCCGTCTCCCAGAGGGGACAACGCGATGGCATCACACAGCAAACGAGGCTGTTCACAAACCTGACTCTTCTTACACCTCAGGTCTTAACCATTTCTTCTGCCAAAACTTTTATCCAGTTTTAACTATGTAAAAGTTTTAAAAGTGCCATACTGTCTCTGTCCTCTGTTTTCCTATAGGATGACCCCTCTGCCCAGAAGGTCCTGACTCTTCCTTCTGCCGGGCTCCCTGGTACCGTCACTGCTCTGCAGACCTTGGTTCTAGGAATCAATGTTTTGTCACTTTTTAAAATTTTATTTTATCAAGGGTGTGTGTGTGTGTGTGTGTGTGTGTGTGTGTGTTACTGGAGATTGAATTTAGGGACATTCTACCCCCAAGTTACACCCCCAGCTCTTTTTATTTTTTGTTTTTGAACCAAGGTCTCTCTAGGTTGCTGAGAGTCTTGCTAAGTTGCTGAGGTTGGTCTCAAACCTGTGATCCTCCTGCCTCAGTCTCCCAAGTATTGGGATTACAGATATGTGCCCTTTCTTTCTTTCCCTCTTTCTTTCTCTTTCTTTCTTTCTTTCTTTCTTCTTTCTTTCTTTCTTTCTTTCTTTCTTTCTTTCTTTCTTTCTTTTCTTTCTTTCCTTCCTTTCTTTCTTTCTTTCTTTCTTTTTCTTTCTTTCTTTCTTTCTTTCTTTCTTTCTTCTCTCTCTCTTTCTCTCTTTCTTTCTTTCTTTCTTTCTTTCTTTCTTTCTTTCTTATCATCCATCCCTCCTACTGGACTGCAAGATCCTTGAGAGTGAGCTTTTTTTGGGGGGGGGGCTACACCCCCAGAAACAAGGGCTCAATAAGTTGCGGAGAGCCTCGCTAAATTGCTGAATCTGGCCTTGAACCTGTGAGGCTCCTAAATCAGTCTCCCAAGTATGGGGATTACAAGCATGCACCATCACGACCAGCTATAGTCTTATATTTTGAGATCTCCACATCCACAATATCACATAACCCCAAATAGATGCTCAGTATCTATTGTTTTATCACATGCGTTTTCTTATTTGATATTTGCAGAAATTGTGTCTTTTGGAAGGTATGTAAGATTGGTAGAGCAGATTTGAGAGTTCTGTTCCATTATCAACTGATAAAACCTGAGCTAAGGAGCATTCAGCGCTGACGGTCTCAGGCTCCACACACAGAAACAGCACAGGTTCCCTCAGATTCTTGGCATTGCCCTCACATTCTCTCTTCTTTCTACCGGAACACGCAACCTCTGAGTAGAGGATGAAAAACAATGGAAACTGATTGAAAAGTAGAAGCAAATCACACAGCAAGAAAGCAGAGGGATTTTTTCAGTCATAATATAATAAATGAATCTAGTTCATAACCCCCATTTGCTACTCACCCATCAAAAAATTGACATCACCCAAAGAATTTTCTAAGTTGTTCTCCGTCCTCAAACCAAACCAAAAAACTTCCATAATTTATGATCTACTTATTCTTTTGCTACTTACAGCTCTCAACTTCAAATCTCTGCAACTTTGTCAAGTATTAAAATTTAATGCTGTAACCAACCTACATCCCAGGTAGGACCTTGTACCTATAGGATTCATGCCTGGTCATACCTCGGTGGTCCAAAAAGGAAAACGATATTCCTTCAAGCCACGTTAGCTTTCCACGGTGTCGCTGTCCTCGGGTAGAGAGGCAAATCCAGGAGCAACGTTGTGGGAGTTAATGAACGGCTGGCCAGATGGCGCCTGTCAGAAGGTGTTGACTTTTTAGACAACTGGGAGGGTTTCCTGGGATTTACGGAGAGGTGTAGCAGAAGCGGACCGCATCTCAATCAGAGAAACACACAGATTCCCCGCTAATGAAAACAATCACACAGCCAGGCACACTTTTCCTCCTTTGATTTGTTTGTTTTACCTGGTAGAAGGGCATCTAGCTGAATATACAGTATTCATATTAAACTGAAAAGGAAAAAACATGAACAGCTACATAGAAACTGCTGACTAGTATTCTTTTTCATATATACTTTTATTGGTGCATTGTAATTATACATCATACTGTGGTGCTGTGATAGGAATATACACACACATAACACTTGATGTGTTGAGCAGTATTCTTGATTTGCAAATATTGAACAGAAAAAGGAAAAATGGTGTGAAATAATGGTAAACGAACCTGGAGTTAATAAGGACACTTTGCTATGGCATGAACTACTTGAAGAGAAATAACTATTGACATACAATAATAATCTGCAGATGTTACTGAAAGAATCATTCAAACTGGTGGGGTCCATTAAGGATAACTGGCCACTTTTGACTTCTGAACGTAACACATCTGAAATAAAGCAATTTCACCAAGTTGACCCATTTCATTGGCTGCCTTACTCAACTGGTGATATTTTCCTATTACACATTCACTGACATCTTTGATAGGTGAACCTTGATATGCAACACTAAACTTTTAGCAGATATACTAAGTAGAAAACTCTTGTTATCAGAGAACATTGCCTAAATATTTACCTGCCTGTTGTGGTTACTGTCAGGCACTGAGTAGAATCAGTTAAAGAAACGCTCTCAGTGAATTGCAGGCAGGCAGTTTGGTCTAAGTAATGGGATCAGCAGATTGAACAACTCCACATCTTCCCAGCTATGAGACCTTAGGCAAGTCATCTAACCTTGGTTTCCTAGTTGTAGTGAAGATTATACGAGTGAGAAGAACTTGACATAGTAGCTGGTACAGAGTCAGCTCTCATAATAATTGCTTTTCTTTCCTAACTACGAAGAGCACTCAGCCCAGTTCATT
>PVJS01058068.1:0-11880 GCA_004027185.1 Glis glis
GGAGGATCCGGGTTCGCGGCCAGCCTCAGCTCTCTCTTTCTCTCTCCCTGTCTCTCTCTGTCTCTGTCTCTGTCTCTCTCTCTCTACCTAGTGAGGCCCTCCGCAACTTCGTGAGACCCGATTTCAAAATAAAGTGTAAAAAAAATAGGGCCGGGGGTGTAGTACGGAGGTAGAACACCCCTGGGTTCAATCCCCAGTACCGCAAAAAAAAAAAAAAAAAAAAAGAGCAGACGCCCCGGCTCCAGCCCTCCCCGCTCACTTACTATCTACGCAGTTTCAAGTCACCGACCCTAGAGTCTTGGTCGGTCAGAGGAAGGTGGTCAAGGTATCCATGCCGGAAGGTGGCTATAGTGAGGGAGTGACCTCGCTACACGTAAAGTACCTAAAGGAAGGGTCCCAAGCACACAGTAGGCGCTCAGTAAACACTGGCTCTGAGCCGGGCATGGTGGCGCACGCCTGTAATCCCAGTACTTGGGAAGCTGAGACAGGAAGATCGCAGGTTCGAAGCCAGCCTCTGCTACTTAGTGAGGCTCTCCGCAACTTAGCGAGACCCTGTTTCCAAATTAAAAAAAAATAAATAAATAAATAAAATGAAATAGGGCTGGGGGTGTAGCTTGGAGGTAGACTGCCCCTGGGTTCAATACCCAGTACCAAAAAACAAAACAAAACCAAAACACTGGCTCTAACTAGCTATGACTGGCCGGACGTGCATTCATTCAGGCAACCATCATTTATTAAGTGCCTACTGCATGCCAGACATCGTGTCAGGTGCCAATGATACCTGGTGGCTGAGAGGAACACATCCCCACGCCCCTGCCCTCTTCAGTTTTATCCTTTTTTTGGAGAAGAGACACAAGTAGCCGCAGAGCGTGGTGAGTTGCCATGGTAACCCGTGGCTTTGGCCTCGCCACAGCCCTGCCCTGACCAATGAGCTGCCAGGATGGGGAGATGGAAGTGACTAACGTCCTGTGGAGGGGAAGCTGGGTGGCGTGAGAGCTGAGCAGCGGGAACCGCAGGGAGGCCCGGCTCCTGGGCCACGGAAGGGCCCACACTGGACCAGCCCCTGCCAGTGAGGAAGTAGCCGCCATCACCAGCCATGGCAACAGGGCCAAGGCCTCGGTGGGAGGGAAGAGCCAGGCTCTGAGCCCTCCCAAGATTTCCAGAAAGGGTCAAAAGCTAGGATTCTCTGAGGACTCCTATGGGCAGAATTCTCCCCTTCTGGGGCTCCCAGGACCAGGGCAAGGCAGGCCAACAGCAGCTTCTTTGCTTTTAGCCCCCTGTGCCCAGCAGAGCATCTGGCCTCATATGTAAAAGGTGCAGGCCTGGGGCTGGGAGGGGAGCATCCACTGCCCACCACTGTCACCACTGCCACCAGCCCCAACGAGCAAAGGCCACTCCTTACAAATGCTCTCCCAGTGAGCTAGGAGGTTTACATGCGCCGTTGCAATAAATCTCACTAAATCTGTGTTTCCAATGAGAGAACCAAGGCCCAGAGAGATACAATCACTTGCTCAAGGTCACACAGCAGGTCCCTGGGAGACCCGCTGAGATCTATGGGAGCAGGAACTGGTTCCCGCAGCCCTGGCCGCACTGGGAGTCACAGGAGGACTTTGGCCCAGGAGCTGCTCTCTGCCTCTCAAGGACTTGACCACTGTGACCCGGCCTGTGGGCCAGCCTTGGCTTCAAGCTGGCCCTAGCTAAGTTGCACTCTCCCAGGATGGGGTCTTTCTATTTTTTATTTTTGGTACTAGGGTTTAAACCCAGGGGCATTCTACCTCCAAGCTACACCCCCAGCCTTTGATATTTTTTTTGTTTTGAAACAGTGTCTCACTAAATTGCTGAGGGCCTCGCTAAGTTGCTGAGGCAGGCCTAGAACCTGTGATCCTCCTATCTCAGCCCCCCAAATACTGGGATTATAGGTGTATGCCACCACGCTTGGCTAAGGGTGAGGTCTTCTGAGGCAGAGGGGTGGGCAGAAGCCTTGAGTGTTTCTGGCCGATTGGTGGAGGATTTAGGGCTCCCAGTGGTGACGGAGGGGCTCTGGCCAGGGCTGTGCAGGGCCTGGGGTAGGAGCAGGCACCTCTCCTGAGGGCAAAAGCACAAACTGAGCGGAGGACATTTCAGTCCACAAGCTACGCCACCATGGAGCCAAGAGCCAAAGGTGCTGGAACCAGAGAGATGACAGTCAGCAAACGTGAGTAAGGGTCAGGCAGGAGAGGTGGCCCCGGGCAACTGACTTCCTACAATTCTTATTTCCAAGCCTACTTTGTTTCTTCTCTTGAAAACAAAGGCATTTTCCTCCCAAAACACACACACACAAAATCTGACACAGTATTCCAAGCCACAAAACAGACAGGAAGCCAGGCGCTGAGGTACACGCTTGCAATCCCAGCTACTGGGGAGGCTGAGGCGGGGATCGCAAGTTTGAGGCTAGTCTGGGCAACTAAGCGAGATCCTGTCTCTCAACATACAATAAAAAGGGCTGGGGGTGTAGTTCCACAGTAGAGCGCTTGCCCAGCATGCGTGATGCTCTGGGTTTAATCCTAATGCTGCAAAAACAACAACAAAACCCAGAAATGAAGTTGACTCTACCCCTGGACTCTACCTGCTCACGGCCTGAGAGGCCCCAAGGTACTCTGGAACCCAGTTTGAAGACGTGTCCTAGACCCTCATTGGTGTTCAGGTCTGCCCTGGGGGCTGCTGGAGCTCAGATGCTGGTAGAAGTGGGTCATGTGGGCAGGAGACGATGATCCATACACACCTCCCCGGAGGATGTCCCAGTGTGCACAAAATGACCAGATGCAGCCAGGTGTGGTGGCGCACGTCTATAATCCCAGTTCTTGGGAGGCTGGGAGAGGAGGATCACAGGTTTGAGGCCAGACTCAGCAACTTAGCGAGACCCTGTTTCAAAATAAAATAGGGCTGAGGGTGTAGCTTGGAGGTAGAATACCCTTGAGTTCAATCCCTAGGACCACAAAAAAAAAAGAAAGAAAAAAAAGGCCAGATGTTTCATGGATCAAAATGCTTCTCCAGTTCCTCTTCTGAAAGGCCATTGGAAAGGGGATTCAAGGTCACAGTTCTCAAAACAATGCTTAGACCCAGTGGCCTTTGCCAAAGCTGGCCACTGTTGGCACTAAACACCAAGCCACAAATCTCTACTGTCCGCGCTCTGCTTGGCCTGGCTTCTGAGTCATCACAAGTGTCCCCTGCCCTGACACGAGGTCTGGTCCTGGTCCTCGTCCTGAATCTGTGCCTGTACGACTTGGGTGGGTTTTTTTGTTTTTGTTTTTGGTAGTGAGGATGAAATCCAGGGACATTCTATCTCTGAGCTCTACCCCCAGCCCAATTTTTTATTCTTTATTTTGAAACAGGGTCTCAGTAAGTTGCTGAGGGCCTCACTGAGTAGCCGAGGCTGGCCGTGAACCTGCGATCCTCCTGTCTCAGCCTCCCAAGTGCTGGGATTATAAGCATGCGCCACCACGCCTGGCTTTTGGGTGGGTTTTGATGGGATCTAGTCCCAGCCTTGTTAAGTTGGTATCTAGGATAGGAAATGGGGGATGCAAAGACCCCTTAAAATGACAAAAGTATATTGTTGTCACTCTTCTTGGGCTACATTTGTGCTTTCTTCAGATCCTCGAATGGCTCTATAGCCAGCAAAAGATTTAGTCTAACTGCAATGCGCCTGGTGCTCATCTCCTTCAAGCAATCTTCCAAGTTCCCCCTCACCTCCAGGGATCCATCGCTGCCTTCTCTGTAAGATCCAAGCTCCGCTGGCCACTCAGGCTGGTCCTGCTTTTAGTGACCTCAGGTTTCACTGGAGGGGGCTGTCACTCATCCCTCCCAGGGGGTCTCTGCATTTTTAAGGAGCTACACTGGTTGTCCAAGAAGAGAAATTCTACTGTGCTCTCCTCCCGTTTACCAGCTGACCCTTTAAAATAAACTCTGATAAACCGGGTGTGGTGGCGCATATTTGTAATCCCAGTACTAGGGAGGCTGAGACAGGAGGATCGCAGGTTGGAGGGCTGCCTCAGCAAGTAGTGAGACTCTCATCAACCCAGCGGGGACCCTGTTTCAAAATAAAAATAAAGTAGGGCTGGGTGTGTAGCTCGGGAGGTAGAATGCCCCTGGGTTCAATCTCCAGTACCAAAAATAAATAAAATAATAAAAGCGGGTGATATGAGGGAGAAGGATTCAGATACTAACTCACACACACACAAAAAAATAAATAAACCCTGATAGCTGAAGACTACTTAATCCTTTGGCAAGCATCCATTCATTGTATGCAAATACTGCTACTCAGTGCCCCTCAAAGGATATGTGTGTACAAGTGGATTTAACTACATCCCTGCCTGCATCCTGTTGACTCAGAACTGCTTATCAGACTTCTCTCCAGAACCTTCTGTGGACAGGATCCGGTGATTTCGTTGTTTGTCTCTTGACCCTTCCATAGCCCTGCAGGAGGGAGGCTGGGCCAGGCTGACATTATTTGTCCCAGTGGGGAAAGCTCTAGTTTTGAAGCTAGGAATCCTGAGTTCACAGTTGGCCTCCAACAGTGTCCCAGTGACTTTACTGCTCCTGCATCTCAGAAATGGAATGCCGGTCACACCTGTCTCTGAGCACGGCCAAGGCTGTGGAAAACAGTGAATGAGAAAAGGTACTGTACGGCCACGTGGAGTATGAATGCACATACGCGTGTCACCACCGGCCTGCACGTTGCCACAGCCGCGAGCAGTGGCACAGCCACATACCAGCCACGTCCAACGGCAGGCATGCCTATGACCACACTGTGTACCTGACATCGCTCGTCCTGTCTCATGTGTCCCAGGAGCCCGAAGAAGCTGTCAGCATCCACCTGAGGTGCCGCAGCGGTCTAAATTAGGATTGAAGTCCTGACTGAAGGAGGTGAACTTGTGCCTGTCCCCCGCCCCATCTCCAGCACCCTGAAAAACATCAATGAAGGGATGATAGCATGGCGGAAGGACCCTGGCGAGGTTGAGCCCAGAAGGGTTGTCCTAATTGTTAAGTGTTGGTTGATAGATTCTGGAGTCCTCTCTTCTTCCTGCCCCGTCTCTGTTCCTGGTCTCTGTCCCAGATGTTACTCTGGTGACAATGACTCACGGATTCCCAAGAGCGGAAGGGACTCAGGAGGTCGTCCAGAACCCCGCCTCCCTTGACACAGGAATCTCTATACCACCCTTACTTAAAGAGCAAGAGCCCGTGAGCTGGGCACGGTGATCCTAGTACTTGGGAGGCTGAGACAGGAGGATGGTAGGTTAGAGGCCAGCCTTAGCGACTTAGCGAGATGTTCAGCAATTTAGCAAGAACTTGTTTCAAAATTTAAAAAAAGTTTTTTTTTTTTTAAAAAGGCTGGGGGTATATAGCTCAGAGATAAAATGCCCCTGGGTTCAACCCCTAATACCAATAAATAAAAAATAAATAAATAAATAAGCCGGGCGTGGTGGCGCACGCTTGTAATCCCAGTACTTGGGAGGCGGAGACTGGAGGATCTGGGTTCGCAGCCAGCCTCAGCTATATAGTAAGGCCCTCGCAACTTCGTGAGACCCGGTTTCAAAATAAAGTTTAAAAAATAGGGCCAGGGGTGTAGCTCAGAGGTAGAACACCCCTAGGTTCAATCCCTGGTACCGCAAAAATAAATAGATAAATAAATAAATAAATAAAAATAAATAAATAAAAAGCAGCCCATTCATTTGCAGAAAGCTCTAAAGGGCAGGAAGCCAGTCCCTGTTGCAGTGCTAGTTTTGAAGCTAGGAGTCCTGAATTGCCAAGCAAGCGCCCCACCACAAACAACAAAATAACGACCACAAAACCCAGACACAAAGCTGACCTAGGTCAGTGGAGGTAGGGGTCCCTCAAGCTCTACCTGCTCACCTCCTACGTGGCCCCTCCTTCTGGGAGGCTCCAGGGTGCTCTGGAACCCAGTTTCAAAGCTTGTCCTAGAACCTCAGCTGGTGTTGAGGTGCAGCCCCCCAGAACCTCTGGGACAGGTGCCATGCCTCCACGGTTCTGAGAGGCAGCTGATACAGACTCCTGCCTAGTAAGTCGTCAACCAAACTCCCCTAGGTTTGCCATCCAACCCGAGTCATGGCTTCTAGTCCTCGTCATCATCCTGAGCCTGCTCCCTGGATGCCCTCTGGTTTCTCAAGGACTCTGGTGTGCACCATGCTGACCACAAGGCTCTAGGAACCTGGGACCAGGCAGAACAGAGAAGCGTGGCTTCGCCCTGGGCACTGGCGCAGTGGATTTGGTTTTGTTCTCAAGGGAGTTCAGCGTTATTGCCATTAAAAGTCGTCCTGTTGGAGTCAACTCCAATGCGTCAGGGCTTTTTCGGTCTGGGGATGGTTGGGCTCCCGGAACGCTCTTTGATTCCCTGCAGCGTCTCTAAGGCTGAGTTTGCTCAATCGGTGAAGGATGGATAAGGTGACATAGGCTCAATTCCTTGGAGCCGTGTCCCTGGAGCTGGTCATCATTGCTCACCCCAGTAACCAGCAAAAACAGACCAGGGCCTGGCTGAGAGCAAGTAACCCAGCACCCCCTGTCTATCTGCACCCTACCTACCTCGCTTCTTCCTCTGCCCCGAATGCAACCCCTCCTTCCCTCCCTTCTCACTGTGCCCTTTCTCTCATCTTTATCCCATGTTCCTTTCTCAGGGTAGCCTCCCTGGCTGCCCCACCTAGAACTCCAGCCCCCTCCTGTTTCTGTCCCCCTTCCTCATTTGTCTTCTCCTTCACCCTTCCTGAAGCCTAACATACTCCATTATTTATCTGCACACAGCACATAGTAGGTGCTTAATAAAGTTCAATGTATGAATAAGTGAATGAATGAATGAATGAATGAATGAATGAGTTCCCTCCAACCATTTGTTTGCTGACCTGGTCAGGTACTTTGGCACTCTCTTGAGAATCCAGCAGGTGCCTATTTTCATAACTCTGACATATCATTAATTTTAAGGGGTGCCCTGGTAGACAAGCACACGTTTGAGCATGTGTGCATGTTAATAGAGTCACGTCTCCTGTTTCCATTTGGCTTCGACTGTTTTTCTGATTTCTATGGTTCATCTGAATAATATGTTTGAAACATTTCAAATATCTTCTAGCCTGGGTGTATGTGTGGATTGAATGTCCCAACGGCAATGAGGAGTTGTTCTTAATACATTGTAGGAGCGGTGGTGTTCCTCTCCAAGGTAAGGGAGAAGGTGTGGGGTACTCAAAACTAGGCAGGATTTTGATGGTGGTCACAAGGCCTTCAGGGATGGGTTACAGTGACAAACATACCTTTCCTGGGTAGCCGGGACACCTTCTCATAAATATAGCTGAGAACCTTTTTCTCAAAGTTAGATGGCTTCAACAAGTAAGATTGAAACAGACCAGGGAAAGTAAAGGGAATGGTAAATTTGAGTGTGCTTGGTATCAAAGGAGGGCTCTCTGTGGTCATAAACAAATGCACACATAAATAAGTAAATAAAATAAATGTCCAGAAGAAGTTGAAGTTGAGCGGAGAGTCAGCAGAAGGATCAGGTAGACCAAGATGGGGGTGGGGGGAGGTTTGGACTTGTTGATTCAGGTTCAGTATCACAAGGTTAGGGAGCACTCTCTAATATCCAAATAGACAATTTGGTGATTTTAGGATAAAAACCAGGAAATTTTGCTTGACATGCTAATTAGGGGACGGGGCCCCTTGTTCTCTTAAGAGCTACAGGTTGAAAACATTAACATGGTCTGCAAGAGTGGATTTCCATCCACAGCAGACAGCTACCTGGGGGCTGTTGAGGGGTCTGGAAGCGGCTGGGAGTCCCGTGGAGCGAGGGCACTGGGTATTTCCCACCCCAGAGCTGCTGCTTTTTCACTCACTGGGATCTGATGACTGGTGAGAAAGGCTGAGATCATTGGCAACGGGGACACAGTTCTTTCCCAAGGTCACCTGTTGCCGTCAGCCAGCATTTGTGTTAATGGGGGGCCACAGGAAGCTCACACACAGTAATGTGCCTTTGCTGTAGGCACCCAGGCACCCGGCTGTGTCTCTGTAACCTGCAAAGGCCCAGGGCTGCGTCAGCCCCCCCCCCCCAGACAGGTCTGTAATGTTGAAGGAATGCTGGGTCTGGGCAGGCTCCAGAGCTAGGAACAGGAAGGACAGGGGACTTGCTGAGTGGAGGGGCTGGAGAACAGGTGTCACTAGTCTATCTGAAGGACTAGCTCCTGGCTAGGTGCTTTGAGAACAGGGCTGGATGGCACATACTATAAATTCAACAATAGCAAGGCAGATGTGACTCCAAGCCAGTCTAATCCTACCTCCCAAGCCCGGCCCTTGAGTCCTGAGTGGGGGCATTGGGCTTATGCATAGTGCCCCTCCACCACAGGCCTGCCTCATGGCCCACGGCTCCCAACCAGCCCCTTGCCTTATACTGAACCAAAGACCGGAACAGACACTGTGAATACTTCCAAACAAGCAGTCCACTCCTCCCCTTCCTCCTCCCAGGAACTCCCGCTAAAACCATGTCAAGTTCAAAGACTTTGGGGACTGACTAGCCACTGACTAGCTAGAAGTCTTGGGAGAAGCAGGGGGATGGGCCCGAGCTTTGTGTGTGCTTCGGTGGGAGGAATCCCAGGAGGGCACAGAAAATTAAAAAAGGGTGCAGGGAGGATGACCCAGTAAAAGCTTTTCCCCTTGGAGAGAGACCCCAATGGTAATTGGCCCTGCCTCTGCTAAACTTGAGACCTTGTGGGTAAGGGCTGCTCTTTCCTGGTTAGGAACTTTGGAACTCTTAGAGCCTGTGTGTCCCTTTAAGAAAATCCTAATTTGGGTCAGCTTTGCAGCCCAGAGCTCACTATCACCCACAGATATTGCCAAATCCTATTTAACTCGAGGTCATGATGGGAAACTGGGTGGTCACCCCTCCCCCTCCCCCCTCCCGGACATGTCAGCTGTTTGGAGAGGTGCTAATAGTACTTCGCCTGGGGGCGTGGGGGCCCTCCCTTCCAGATCCAATCCTGGTGGGGAGGGTTCTCAGCTGTAGCCTCTACTTCCTCTGAGGGGAGAAGAGGAGTCACTGTGGTTGCACAGGGTCCTCTGGCTGACATCACTGCGGGCTGTTGGTGGCACTGGCCCTCCCCAGTGCTCTCCTGATCCGGATCAGCCTCAAGCCCACTGTTCACAACTGTCCCCAACCCACTCAGCCGTCAGTCTCCCAACAAATTCCCAGGTCCCATAACACTTTGACCCTTTGTCCCAAAGTGCACGGGGCCCTGAAACACTCCTGGCTCTGGGGGTTGTCCCCAAAAGTCCACTCACTGGCCCCAGATGCCAGAAGCCATGATTCCAAATTCCCCACCGTGACAGCAAGCGGAAGCCTCATTAGAAAGCAGCTCCAATAATTGGTCAGATAATTACGAGCTACAGGGAGCCTGGTGGTGGTCATCCAGGCTGGTCCACAACCGAGCCAGCGTGAGGGGCACCGTACTTTCGCAGGCCCCGTGGATCCTGTTTGTAACCCTGCACTGACCTAAGACATACTTCTAATTGGCCCAGGGCTTATTCCCTGCCGGAGCGTGTCCCTTCCAAGGCAGGAGGGGCCCTGGCTCCCAGGCTCTGCTCTGCACTCTTCTACCCACCCCTCCCCCCATGCCATAGCCTTCCTTCCATTTAGGATTGTTTATAGTCAGTCAAGTTTTTCCAGGTTGACTAAGAGTTCCTCCAGTGCCTATTGCAGTCAGTTACAAGAGTAAAGAGCCTTAGGACCTGGGCCAGCTGGAAGACTCAGAAGTCGCGGTGGGACGCAGACAGCTAAGGAATGACAATCCCCAGCGACTGGAACAGTCCCCTTCCCAAGGAGTTCCTCCACTGCCCTCCCGCACAAAGGGGTCTGGGAGCCCTTCAAAGGGGCATCGCCTCAACCAAGCGAAACTGCTAAAAACAACTCTTACTTCCCCTTCTTCTGTGTGTCTAAGGGTTAAAAACACTTCCGAACTCCCCTTCCAATCGCAAGGTCAAGCAGCTGTCCAAACCGCCCAAGGAGAAGAGGGAGTCCTGGACAGCTGGACCCCCACTAGCTCAGCGGCGACCCCGGGCCCTGCCAGCCCGGCTAAGGAAGAGTTAATGGGCAATCAGCTTTGGCTGATAGTTCAGACTCCAAAGTTCAGTCCCGGCCCCAAGCCACCCCGGAGGAATAGTAAATCTCAGGGCAGTATTTAACAAAACAAAAGCAACCTGGAATTACATGCCGGTTTGGTTTTCTACAGTACATATTTACTTAATCCCCGAGGTATGCGGCTCCATGGCAGATCACCTGGCTGCACTGGCCCTTTCACCCGCCTCGTTCACAACAGTTTAAGTTTCAAACTAATTCCCTGTTTTCCCTCTTCCTCTTCACAGCCCGGCCTGCGGGCCTCAAATCCCTCTCCCCAGCGCTGCAGTCGCTGGGTGAGTCAGCCCGGCCGGAGTTGGGAGCTGGGTGACAGCTGGCTCACCCTCTCCACTCTCCAGCAGCAGGTCTCCAAAAACTGGAGCAAGAGGTGCTGGGACCAGCAAAAGGTTAAAGGCGGGATGGTGGGGAGGACCCTCCCCACAGTGCCACCTACCACCCCATTGGGAGGGATCCCCTCTGAGGCTGCGATGGGGGAGGGGACAGGGTAGAGGGTGAGAACAAGGGCTCTTTATCAGCTGTGGGCTCCCCCTGTCCTCTTTCCACATTTCCAAACACCTGGGCCTCCCAGCGCCTGTCTGGCCAGGCTAGACCATCCCAAACCTCTCCCTCTTTTTCAAACCCAGACCAAGTACCCCCTCTTCGTCTTCTTTAGAGCTGCAGCCGCCCAGGTTGGGGGTGGGAAGCGGGTTGCCAAGGAAAATACCCAGCGCCAGCGAGCAGGCGGCTCCCAGCCCTACCAAGGAGCGCACACACCCTGCACGCACGCTCCAGGGTGGCGGCGCAAAAGGGGAAAGGGGGGGGGCACAGCACCTTCCTCAGGGAGAGAGGAATGTGGGGAGTGGGTGGCCCTCCTAAGTTTCAGAGTGGGGGCAATCAGCCAGTCCACCGATCCCACCAGGAGCCCATGAGCTCCGGACCTGCCAAAAAAGACAGTCGGTGCCCGGGACTTTACAAGGTGAAACCGCCTAGCTCAGCACTTGCGTGTGGCGCAGGGGAGAGGGGTGGGCGGCGACGCTCAGCTGCGGGTGGCGGGATCCCGCAGCCGCAGCAGGTGGGCGCACCCCCGCGCCGGTGGTCCCCCGGCCCTCCCGGGGTGGCGGCGCCCGCGTACCTTCCTGACGCCGCGCTCCGCGAACTCGCGGGCGAGCTGGCGGCCGATGCCTCTCCCGCCGCCGGTGATGAGGACGTTCTCCCGCGACAGGTCCCGCAGCTTGGCGGGCAGCACCAGCCCGACCGCGGCTTTGGCCACCAGATAGATCATCTGCAGGGGGAACAGCACCAAGGCGCCCAGCCATTTCCACACCATCCTCCGCGCCGCGGAGCCGGGCAGGGGGCGAAAGTCCTCGGACTGAACAAAAACAGGAATTAAAAAAGAAAACACCAACCCCACCCCCAAACAAGAATAAATAAGCCGAGTCAGAAAGAGAGAGGTGTCCCACCTGGCCTCTCTTGAAATGACCTCTCACCAAATGCAAAGCACCGGGTAAGAAAAAAAAAAAAAGGCGCGGGGGGGGGAAGGATTAAAAAAAATAAAGATAAATAAATCCTCTTCGGGAGGAGAAAAAGCGTCTCCAAAGGTCGGGACCGTGCGAGGGTTGCAGGGGAAGCCGGAGGTGGGAAGTTCTAACAAGAAGTTTCTTGCCCTAGCAGCCGTTTCGGCTGGGGAATTCTCAGGTAATGTTTACAGACTGATAGAGGAGTTTAAGCAGGGAAAGGGAAAA
>PVJS01058069.1:0-11878 GCA_004027185.1 Glis glis
AAATAAACAGCTGATTCT
The DNA here is from genome assembly GCA_004027185.1 of Glis glis. Taxonomy (NCBI): domain Eukaryota; kingdom Metazoa; phylum Chordata; class Mammalia; order Rodentia; family Gliridae; genus Glis; species Glis glis. Next base: position 19 of record PVJS01058069.1, read on the forward strand.
TTTGAAACCAGCAATTACAGTCCACCATTGAAAGCAGTCGACATCAGACCATGATGAAGCCTAAGTCGAACCAGATCCACACCTACAACGGCAATGACTACAAAGGGTGGGACACGAGCCTCAGGCCCCACAAAGAAAGCGACGCAGAGAGACATAGATGAGGCGGCCAGGCACAGGAGCACCCCAACACTGAGAAAACGAGCGGGTGAAACATGGCTCCCGTGGAGTAGCCTAGCACTGGCGCAGAACACCCCAGTACTGAGGACATGGACAGATATGGCATGGCTCCCTGGAGCCGCCCAGCAACGAGAACACAGGTGAGTGAGATAAAGGGAAGGCAGCGTGTCGCTGGCACTCTGAAGCTCGGATATCGGCCAGTGGGAAGACTGTTTCTTAACAAGAAAAGTGGGGCAGCCAAAACTCAACAAAACAAAGAGCCAAAGAGCAGCGGAGTGCGAGGCAGCGGACAGAGCGGGGGGCTAAACAGAACTCCACACGTTTCACCTGGTAAGTGGAGGGTGGAGGCAAAGGCACCTTCTATGTGGGGCCACGCCTACATCACGACTCCAGGAGAACAACAGCAAAGGGACAGCAGATCCTTGTGAAACCAGCGACTATAGACCACCATTGAAACCAATGAATTCCAGAACACGATGAAGCCCAAGTCAAGCCAGACCTGCACCTACAATGACGATGCTTTCAAGGGGTGGGCTTTGAGCCTCTGCTCCTGCAATGAGTGTGATGAGGAGAGACAAACAAGAGGTGGCCATACACAGTATCAACCCCATTCTGAGAACACGAGCCGGCGAGCCACGGCCCCCCATGAGCAGTCCAACACTGTCCTGAAACACCCCAGAACTAAGGACATAGGTAGATGAGACATGGCCCCCTCCCCAGTGGCCCAGCACTGAGAACACGGGCGGGTCAGCCCCCGGCCCCGCCCCTAGAGCCCCACACTGGGGACCCGGGGCACTCGAACCCTCGGCCCCGCCCCTGTAGACTCCTGGCACTGGGGACGTGGGGCAGGTGAGCCCTTGGCCCCGCCCCCGGAAACCCCCTGGCATGGGGCAGGTGAGCCCTTGGCTCTACCCATAGAGAATCACCCCCCCTCCCCGCTCTAGGGACGCGGGGCGGGCAAATTGTCAGCCCCACCCCTGGAAAACCCCTCCCCCTGGCATTGGGGAAACGGGGCGGGTGAGCCTTCAGCCTACACCTGGACACCCCCCCTGCTGGGGATGTGGGGCGGCGAGCCCTCGGCCCTGCCCCTGAAGACCCTCCCCAGGACACTGGGTACGTGGGGCAGGTAAGCCCTTGGCCCTGCCCTGGAGACCCTTGGCGCTGGGGACACGGGGTGGGTGAGCCCTGGGCCTTGCCCCTGGAGAACCCCTCACTCCGTTGCTGGGGACATGGGGCGGGTGAGCCCTCGGCCCCGCCCCTACAGAACTCCTGCCCCCAGCACTGGGGATGTGGGGTGGGCGAGCCCCCAGCCCCACCTCGGAGTACCCCAGTGCTGAGGTCACGGGAGGGTGAGCCATGACCCCACACAGGAAGGATTGAAGACAGAGAGAACCTCAGATGAGTGAAGAAGGCGAACTAACTGGGGGAGAAGGGAGGGAAGGAGAAGGAAACAAACTGGAGCACAGGATGGACATCCACAAAGATATCAAAGTCAACTACTATGCTGAAAACGGGAAGGAGGGAGGGGGGAGGCTGGGGGGGGAATTGGGGAGGGCTAATTGACCGATGAGTGCGTGTATAGTCAACCACCCTGAAATCCTTCAAGATGTATGATTGCAATGCACTAATAAAATAATTTAAAAAAAGGAAATTTAACTTTTAACATCTGGCAATTAATAGGAAACCTATAAAATTGCCTGTTAATGTAATTCAGGAGCAGGAAAAAGAGACCTAACAGCATGGGTTGGAGGAAAGATTTTATTAATTTATGATTATTCCCTGTAGAGTTCATTTTATTTATTTATTTATTTTGGTACTGGGAGTTGAACCTAGAGGCATTCTACCTACAAGCTACACCCTATTTTATTTTGAAACAGAATCTTGCTAGGTTGCTGAGAGTCTCTCTCTACTTAAGACTGATGTTGAAGCCATGATCCTCCTGTCTCAGCCTCCTAAGTACTGGGATTACAGGTGTGCACCACCAGACCAGCTGAGTTCATTTTATTTGATATGTATGTATGTATGTATTTTGGTACTGGGGATTGAACCCAGGAGCATTCTACCTCTGAACTATGCCCCCAGTGCTTTTTATTTTTTATTATGAAACAGGGTCTCACTAAGTTCCTGAGGGTCTTTCTAAGTTACTGAATCTGGACTCAAACCTGAGATCCTCCTATCTCAGCTCCCAAGTACTAGGATTACAGGCATGCGCCACCATACCCAAGTCAGAGTTCATTTTATTACACTTGCTATTATAAACAACTGCAAAGAATATCTGTGAACAAAAATCTTTGTCCACATTTCACTTTAGTTTCTTTCTTCCCCTCTCTCCTTCTTTCCCTTCCCAGGGTCATTCTACTGAGCTGCAACCCCAGCCCATTTTATTTTATTTATTGTTACTGTTTATGGTACTGGGGATGAACCCAGGGGCATTCTATCTCTGAGCTACACCCTCAGCCTTATTCTATTTTTTATTTTGAAACAGGATCTTGCTAAGTTGCTGAGGGCCTCGTTAAATTGCCATTGCTGGCCTCAAATCTGTGGTCCTCCTTTCTCAGCTTCCTAAGTACTGGAATTACAGGTGTGTGCCATTATGCCTGGCTCCATTTTATTTTTTGTTTTGAAATAGGGTCTCACTAAGTTGCTGATGCTGGCCTTGAACCTGTGATTCTCCTTTCTCAGTCTCTCAAGTCCTGGGATTACATGTGTGTGCCACCATGCACAGCTCCATTTTACTTTTTTATTTTGAAATAGGGTCTCTCTAAGTTAATGATGCTGGCCTTGTAGAGGAGTTTATATTTAAGTGGGTAAGGGGAAGCTGTGGAGGCTTCAGATGATTTGGAAAGATGAATCTGCAGGAAAATATATAAGATCCTACAATCTGCCCTGGAAACTAGTGCAGTAACACTAGCAAGAGATAACTAGGAGCTGAAGTAGTGTGTGGCCAGTAGGAAACAAACAAAAAAGGACACGATATAAAGGACAGATTGAATATAAATGTCTTGGCAGCTGGGGTAAGGGATATATATAGTGAGTAATGCTATTAACAAAAGTAGGAAGACTGGTTTAGGGGGAAAGTGATATTTTCTTATCAGACATTGCTACTTAGGAACTGAAAAAAAAAGCCTCTATTATAGTGCTGTTCACTGTTTCTTTTATGTAAAATAAGATATTGCAGCTTCTCTGTTGATATTAATAGGGTAATTTATAGGCTAAAAGATAGCTATTTTGACACCAGTTTTATTGAAATAGATTGTAGTCCAGTTTTTATTGAATACTTAAACAACTTATATGAAAAAAAATCTCAAATTTAGCAGCTCTTGTATTATTATATACTCGTAACAAAACCCTAATGAATGCACTTGGATTGACTTACCCATAGAACAGATGTTCAACAACCTTGATCCTTTAAACTTCACCTTGAATTTAGAAATAATAAGACCATTGAATCTAAAATAACTGTTTTGGTAGGCATGCAAATGTAAAAATACATTTTAGAAAGATTTAAAAAATTGCTTTCAAGCTTTTATACCATACAAATATTCCTTACACTTGACTAGATAAAATACTTAATTTTAAGTTTCTGCTCTTTTGTATTAATGCATATGTTATACTTTTTTTTTGTGGTACTGGGGATGGAATCCAGAGGCCTTTTACCTCTGGGTAAAGATCTATTTTATTTTTATTTGGAAACAGGGTCTCGCTAAGTTGCGGAGGGCCTCACTAAGTTGCTGAGGCTGACCTCGAACCTGCGATCCTCCTATCTCAGCCTTCCAAGTACTGGGATTACAGGCGTGCACCACCACACCCAGCTCATATGTTATATTTCTAAAGACGTAATACCTACAGAATTAGGATGATCATGTTCGAGATATTTTATAGCCTTTTTTCACTTACTTTTATCGTAGATAGTTTTCCATAGTAGTGATATATAGCAAAACTACTTTTAGTTACTGCATGAGTGTAGTATATGAATGTATTGTTTAATTAGTCCCATTTTTTTTCCTTCAACTTATCTATGTCAGTGAACACTTAACTATATATTTTTCTTATTGGATTATTGTTCTAAGATAATTTTTTTTTTTTTTTTTTTTGCGGACCGGGGATTGAACCCAGGGGCGTTCTACCTCTGCGCTACATCCCCGGCCCTATTTTTTATACTTTATTTTGAAACCGGGTCTCACAAAGTTGCAGAGGGCCTCACTAAGGAGAGAGAGAGAGAGAGAGACAGGGAGAGAGAGAGAGAGCTGAGGCTGGCCTCGAACCGGATCCTCTGGTCTCCGCCTCCCAAAGTACTGGGATTACAAGCGTGTGCCACCACGCCCAGCATGTTCTAAGATAAATTTAAAACTACAAATGTAATGGTAATTATAAAAGTTCAGACTAAAATATTGAATCCCCTGTGGTGGGCTTTTTGTAGGATGATTTCCATATAAATATATAAACTGTCATAGCATTTCTTAGAATTGATTAATGGGAAGAACCCTTAATTTTACCCTTGTTTTATTTTGATGCTGAGCATTGAATCTAGGGGCCTCACTCATAGTAAGCAAAAACTTTCACAGTGAGCTACACCCTTAGCCCAGAACCTTTACTTTTAAGTGGAAGGAAAGAAATCTGTGTTGACTTAATTTATTTTAAAAAAAGTTATTGGCCGGGCCGGGTGTGGTGGCGCACGCTTGTAATCCCAGTACTTTGTGAGACAGAGACCTGAGGATCCGAGTTCGCGGCCAGCCTCAGCTCTCTCGCTCTCTCCCTGTCTCTCTCTCTCTCTCTCTCTCTCTCTCTCTCTCTCCTTAGTGAGGCCCTCCGCAACTTCGTGAGACCCAGTTTCAAAATAAAGTATAAAAAATAGGGCCGGAGGTGTAGCATGGAGGTAGAATGCCCCTGCGTTCAATTCCCGGTACCGCAAAAAAAAAAAAAGTTATTGGCCGGGCGTGGTGGCGCATGCTTGTAATCCCAGTACTTGGGAGGCTAAAACTGGAGGATCCAGGTTTGCAGCCAGCCTCATCTATTTAGTGAGGCCCTCTGCAACTTAGTGAGACCCTGTTTCAAAATAAAGAATAAAAAATAGGGCTGGGGGTGTAGCTTGGAGGTGGAATGTCCCTGGGTTCAATCCCCGGTACCGCAAAAAAAAAAAAAAGTTATTTAAGCCGATGTGGTGGCGCACGCTTGTAATCCCAGTACTTGGGAGGCTGAGACCAGAGGATCGTAGGTTCGTGGCCAGCCTCAGCTATTTAGTGAGGCCCTCCGCAACCTTGTAAGACCCGGTTTCAAAATAAAGAATAAAAAATAGACCTGGGGATATAGCTCGGAGGTAGAGTGCCCCTGGGTTCAGCCCCCAGTGCCGCAAAAAACAAAAAAAAAACAAAAAACTGAGGATTGAACCCAGGGGCACTCTACCTCCGAGCTACACCCCCAGCCCTATTTTTTATTCTTTATTTTGAAACCGGGTCTCACAAGGTTGCGGAGGGCCTCACTAAGTAGCTGAGGCTGGCAGAGAACCCGGATCCTCCGGTCTCCGCCTCCCAAGTACTGGGATTACAAGCGTGTGCCACCACGCCCGACCAAAAAAAAGTTATTTAATGTTCAAACATAAAATTAGATGTAAGCCTCTTGTGATTAAAACTATAGTCATGTAATAACTATAAATTTAAAATAAATTCATAAGTAGAACAAATTTATCAAATTTAAATCAGAATTAGTAACATTATATATGATATTTCCCCAAAACTCGGTTTTGTTAAATTAGAATATGAAGGTGGGTTTACAAAGTCCTTTGTGCAGTATTATGGAATGTGTTATGCCTTGAGATGACTCAGCTTTCTCCTTTAAGTTATTTAAACACTTGCAAGCTCTATTTAAAAACTAGTTTTTTAAGTTTGCATATATTATCTCATTAATGTGCTGTGCAATTAAAGTAGTAAGACTTGGGGACTTGGGCCTATTTCATTGGAATCTACCCCCTCCCTGCAAACAGTGCTGAATTTGCTTTATGTTTCTTAGTTGTTATTTAGTCGTTTCAGATGATCCAGATTGTGGGTTGCTAATTTTGTGATTTTGCTAATTTTATGAATAAATTACTGTGGAAAAAAAAATACAAAAATAAATTATTAAAGAGAAGTGCTGATTCTTGGAAGCTGTCTGAACTCTTGAATGGAAAACAGTTATCTAGCATCATTTATAGTTATCCTTAAATTGATGCCAGGTGATACATTAAAAAGTTCTAAAATCACCAGGCATGGAGTCCTGAAAACCAGGTGTGGTGGCGCACGCTTGTAATCCCAGTACTTGGGTTTTTTTTTTTTTTTTTTTGCGGTACTGAGGATGGAGCCCAGGGGCATTCTACCTTCGGGCTACACCTCCAGCCCTATTTTTTATTCTTTATTTTGAAACAAGGTCTCACTAAGTTGCAGATGGCCTCACTAAGTAGCTGAGGCTGGCCACGAACCTGCGATCCTCCTGCCTCAGCCTCCCAAGTACTGGGATTAGAAGCGTGCGCCACCACGCCCGGCCCATAATCCCAGTACTTGGGAGGCTGAGACAGGAGGATTGTAGGTTTGCAGCCAGCCTCAACAACTTAGTGAGGCCATCTGTAGCTTACTGAGACCCTGTTTCAAAATAAAAGAATAAAATAAAACCGAGCATGGTGAGGCCCTCCGCAACTTAGTGAGACCCTGTTTCAAAATAAAGAATAAAAAAAAAATAGGGCTGGGGGTATAGCTCGGAGATAGAATGCCCCTGGGTTCAATCCCCAGTACCACACACACACACACACACACACACACACACAAAAGACTAAAATAGGGCTGGAGGTGTAACTTGGAGGTAGAATGCCCCTGGGTTCCATCCCCAATCTCAATCAATCTCTCTCTCTCTCCCTCTCTCTCTCTTTCTCTCTCTCTCTTTCCCCCTCTCTCTCTCTCTCTCTCTCTCTCTCTCTCTCTTACACACACACACACAAATTGCTTCAGGTGTGTTGTGGTTGCCTGTAATCCTAATGATTTGGGAGGCGGAGACAGGAGGATAGCAAGTTTGACGCCAGCTTTGAAAATTTAGTGAGACCCTATCTCAAACATAAAATATAAAATGGGCTAGGAATGTAGCTCAGTGGTAGAGCATCCTTGGGTTCAATCTCCAGTACCCCAAAAGAAAAACAACTAAAAAACAGCTTCAGAATTTTATTTGCATTTGTATAAAAATGAATCTATTTAACATGAAAATATCAGTGAAATCAGTAGTTTAGTTTTGAGTTTGCATGATACCAATGAGTTTTCAGAACATTTTTGACTATTGGTGCAGATTCAGCAACCCAGAATAGATTTGATGAGTACTTTTGTAGGTTAGTTTGCTAGAAATGGGTTACTTTTGAAGTAATAATCACTGTTCTTTTTTTCCCCCCAGTCGGCAGATAAGCAGCGAGCCCTAGAAGAAACCAAAGCCTACACCACCCAATCCTTAGCAAGTGTTGCCTATCTGATAAACACCTTGGCCAACAATGTCCTGCAGATGCTGGATATCCAGGCATCCCAGTTGCGAAGGATGGAATCTTCAATCAATCATATTTCACAAGTGAGACCATGCTGTTTTCCTATTTGCCTATGAGGAACTCTTTAATAAACACAGCCTTTCTTGTAATATTGACAGCCTTTATTATGTGAGTTAATTTCACGTATGATTTGGAAAACACAAATGCAACATTAGGTTGTTTTTTGATTCTATTTTTTTGTGGTGTCATTATCTCTGATTTGATAGCAAAGTAAATCTTAATGGAATCTATTAAAACTTAGTTGTCATGGTAATATAATCAGCCCAAAGTGAAAGTTGGCCTGTATCTTTTTTTTATTGCCATATTTCACACTTATTTGTCATTTAAAAAATAGAACTTTGATAGCTTGGTAGCACATTTAAATATTTCTTTTTGCCAAGCGTGGTTGTGCACACTTGTATTCCCAGTACTTGGGAAACTGAGACAGGAGGATCGCAGGTTCATGGACAGCCTCAGCTACTTAGTGAGGCCCTCCACAACTTAGTGAGACCCTATTTCAAAATAAAGAATCAAAAATAGGGCTAGGGGTGTAGCTTGGAGGTAGAGCGCCCCTTGGAACAATCCCTGGTACCGCAAAAAAAAAAATCTTTTGGTAGGATTTATGTTTCCTGGGATGTGTCAACCGTACTTGCAATAATGGAAAGCTTAAGAAACTAGCAAGCCTTATAAGAAATATCTTTATATAGAACTTTTTTTTTGCTGTATTGGAGATTGAACCCAGGGGCACTCTATCTCCGAGCTACATCCCCAGCCCTATTTTTTATTCTTTATTTTGAAACAGGGTCTCACTAAGTTGCGGAGGCCTCACTAAGTAGCTGAGGCTGGCCACAAACCAGCGATCCTCCTGTCTCAGCCTCCCAAGTACTGGGATTACAAGTGAGCGCCACCAGGCCTGGCTTATATAGAACTCTATTTATTTATTTATTTATTTATTTATTTATTTTTTGCGGTACCGGGGATTGAACCCAGGGGCGTTCTACCTCCGCGCTACACCCCCAGCCCTATTTTTTATACTTTATTTTGAAACCGGATCTCACGAAGTTGTGGAGGGCCTCACTAAGGAGAGAGAGAGAGAGAGAGTGCTGAGGCTGGCCGGGAACCCGAATCCTCCGGTCTCCGCCTCCCAAAGTACTGGGATTACAAGCGTGCGCCACCACGCCTGGCCTTATATAGAACTTTAAATGTTAAACTTTTTAGCTGGGCACGGTAGCTCACACTTGTAATCCTAGTCCTTGGGAGGCTGAGACAGGAGCATCCGGGTTCGTGGCCAGCCTCAGCTACTTAGTGAGGCCCTCCGCAACTTAGTGAGACCCTGTTTCAAAATAAAGAATAAAAAATAGGGCTGGGGGTTTAGCTCGGAGGTAGAATGCCCCTGGGTTCAATCTCCAGTACCGCAAAAAAAAGAAAAATATTGGAAAAACAAACCTTTTCACCATTACTTGGCTTTTTCACTATTAATTTTCTGATATCTTTCCTGGTGTTACTTAAAATATAGCTGTGGTTATGATAGGTATAGAATTTGGAGTTCCGCTCTAAAAATCATTAAAGCAAGCATTTTCTTGTCATGTTTTAACGCTCTTTGTATGCATTCCCAATGCATAATGTTGACATGTATTTGCCATAGTTTTGGGGGTGGGGTTTGGGTACTGGGGATTGAACCCAGGGGCATTCTACCTCTGAGTTATGCCCCAGCCTCTATTTTACTTACTTTATTTTGAAACAGGATTTCCCTAGGTTGCTGAGCGCCTTGCTACTTGCCAGGGCTATCTTCAAACCTGTGATCCTCCTCCCAGCCTCCCAAGTTCTGGGATTACAGGTGTGTGCCACCACGCCCAGCTTTTTTTTGTTGTTGTTGTTGGGGGGCTGAGACAGGAGGATCCGGGTTCCCAGCCAGCCTCAGCTACTTGTGAGGCCCTCCACAACTTAGTGAGACCCTGTTTCAAAATAAAGAATAAAAAATAGGTCTGGGGGTGTTGCTCAGAGGTAGAATGCCCCTGGGCTCCATCCTCAGTACTACAAAAAAAAATTGGATATGGTTTTTTTATTTCTCCTATTTTAAAATTCATCAGACTGATTCAAAGGGATTTTTGTGTTATTTAATATTTTTTAATCTTAGTCCAAATTTGCTATCATAAGGGTTTCTTCACATCCTGTGTAAACTTCTATACATATTGTATACAGTATTGTTTTATTGCTTTGTTTCTTAAGAAAAAAAGGAATTAGTGAGTGAGAGGTAAATTTTATTTTAGAAAGCCCTCCTGAAGGAAGTTAATCATTTTAATTAACGAAATAATGAATGAATAATGAATAGATGAAATAGATTTTCTGTAGAAGCTAAGAGGTTGACAGATTGCTAGTTTGATACAGAATTTCAGTATTGATGCTTAAGGTCATTAGAAATTTTGCTTCTTTGAAGTATTAAGCAAAGGACCTGAAAAAGAAAGAAGAGTAAATGTAGAAGAGAAATTAATATATTAGTATTCCTAAAAGGGAAGGACAGCTCTTTATTAGCTGGCAGGGTAAGGTAGGAGAGATTCTGAAAATTATGACAACAAGCAAATGGCAGTGAAATAGGATCCTTTATTTTCTGATTAGAGTTCTGCAGTTCTTGGGCAAGAAAGGGGTCTTAGCAAGCTCAGGGAGGAAAGTAAATAACTTTACGGCCACCCTAGATTGTAAGTATATGTATTAATTCAGTTAATGAGAACATTTTCTTGTTGTGCAACATATAAATTGATACTTAGTAACATTGTCTCATTTTTATATATATATATATATACACATATTATATTGTTTGTGTGTGTGGTACCAGGGATTGAACCCAGGGATGTTCTACCTCTGAGCTACACCCAGCCCTATTTTGTTTTTTATTTGGAAACGAGGTCTCACTAGATTTCTGAGAGTCTTGCTATGTTGGTGAAGCTGTCCTCAAACCTGCGATCCCTCTGTTTCAGCCTCCCAAGTACTGGGATTACAAGCGTGTGCCACCATGCCTGGCTGTTATATTTTTAAGATATTCTGATGGAATAAAAAAAAAGCAGGAGAGATGAGTAAATATAGAGTAGTATGTTAGAAACAGCAGAGACCTCAATTAGAGCTGTCAAGAATATGTTGGACCTTTTTTATTTGGAGTTGCGTGTCTAGAGCACAATGTCTGGTGAGGTGAAGGATCTGCATGCAGTTCTACTGCAGCTGTTGGCTTTATACAAAATGTATCTTAGTATGGTGGATGAGGGTTGAGTGGGAGAAGAGGACTGATGGAGGATATACCTAAGAAATAAAGAGTAATTAAAACTTTGAAGTCAGGCGTGGTGGCACACACCCATAATCCCAGTACTTGGGAGGCTGATACAGGAGGATCAGAGATTCGTGGCTGCCTTAGCACCTTAGCAACACACTGAGCAACCTAGTGAGACTCTCAGCAACCTAGCGAGACCCTGTTCCAAAAAAAAAATTTATTTTTAAAAGGCTGGGGGTATAGCCTGGAGGTAGAACGCCTCTGGCTTTAATACCTAGTACCACAAAAAACAAACCCAAATTAAAAAAAAAACATTTTCTAAAATTCACTTTAGAGATTGAAATGTAAATAAATATGTTTAATGCAGAGGTAGAATACTTAGTTTAAAAAGTCAGTTGAATATGAAAACTATTTGATGCTCTTTAGAATCCCATCCCTTCCCTTTCTACTTTCCTTGTGCTGGGGATTGAACCCAGGGCCTCACAAATGCTAAGCACAAGCTAAGTTTCCGTAGTGTAGAGGTTATCACGTTCGCCTAACAAATGCTAAGCACATATTCTGCCAGTGAGTTATACCCTCAGCCTCTGGAAGGTTATTCTGTGGTATAAAAGAAAATGTATTCTGTTTAGAAATCTAATACTCAGTAAATACTATTAAATAGGAGTTGGTAGACTTTTTCTATAAAGGGGCAGATGGTAAATATTTCTGGTTTTGTGAGCCAGATATGATCTCAGTCTGATATTCTTTGAATGGTGAGGCTGGCCTCAAACTTGTGGTCCTCCTGTCTTAGCTTTCCAAGTAGCTGAGATTAGAGTAGTCACGCACCAGCAAGCCTGGCATGTGTGTATGTTTTTAAACAACTATTTAGCCAGGCATGGTAGCACATGCCTGTATTC
>PVJS01058070.1:0-11878 GCA_004027185.1 Glis glis
AACGCAGGGGCGTTCTACCTCCGCGCTACGCCCCCGGCCCTATTTTTTATACTTTATTTTCTAAAAGCCAAAAAATGGAGATAGCAGAGGTGTATTTTTTTTTTTTTTTTGCCATACCGGGGATTGAACCCAGGGCGTTCTACCTCTGCGCTACACCCCTGGCCCTATTTTTTTACACTTTATTTTGAAACCAGGTCTCACGAAGTTGTGGAGGGCCTCGCTAAATAGAGAGAGAGAGAGAGACAGGGAGAGAGAGAGAGAGAGAGAGAGAGCGAGCGAGCTGAGGCTGGCTGCAAACCCGGATCCTCCGGTCTCCGCCTCCCAAAGTACTGGGATTACAAGCGTGCGCCACCATGCCCAGCTTAGAGGTATTCTTTAAATACGAGAATGGGTAAAGAAAAAAAAAGTAATGTGTTCATACAATTGATTAGTACTCAGAAATAAAAAGAAACAAACTAGTCATTTTAATAAATATGTAGTACAATCTAATTTTAGTTTAATTTTTTTTAAGGTACTGGGGATTGAACCCAGGGGCATTCTACATCCAAGCTATACTCCCAGCCCTATTTTATTTTTATTTTTGAAACAGGGTCACACTAGGTTGATGAGAGTCTCACTACTTGCTGAGGCTGTCCTTGAACCTATAATTCTTCTGTCTCAGCCTCCCAAGTACTGGGATTACAAGTGAGCACCACCGCGCCCGGCTTTAGTTTAATTTCTGATGAATGATGTTGAATGTACTTATGGGCCATTCACATTTGCTCTTAATGAAGTCTTTGTTCAAACCTTTTGTTCATGCTAGGAGTTTGCTTGTCTTTTTATCATTGAGTTGTAGAAGTCACTTATGTATTCAAAATACATGTTAGATATGTTTTGCAAATATTTTCTCCCAGTCTACATTATGCTATTTTTTTTTTTTTTTGCAGTAGGGCTTGAACCCAGGGGCATCCTATTTCTGAGCTACACCCACAGCCCAATTTTATTTTTTATGTTGAAACAAGGTTTCCCTAAGTTGCCAAGACTGGTCTCGAAACTGCGATCTTCCTGTCTCAGCCTCCCAAGCACTGGGATTACAAACATGCGCCACCACCCATGCCAGTTTTGTTCTTTTTAAAGGTTGTTTTAGCTATTCTAGATTTTTGGCATTTCCATATACATTTTGTGTGTGCGTGTGTAGGTGTGTATGTGTATGTGTGGAGGGAGTTACTAGGGATTGAACCCAGGGACATTTTACCTCTGAGCTATACCCCCAGCCCTTTTTATTTTGAAACAGGCTTGCATGAAGTTTTGGAAGTCCTCTTTAAGTTGCTGAGGCTGGCCATGAATCTTCTGTCCTCCTGTCTCAGCCTCTCAAGAACTAGGATTACTGGAGTATGCCACCACACCCAGCTTCCATATACATTTTTTTAACCAGCTTGTCAATAAAAAAGATTTACTGAAATTTTGATTCAGATTACATTGAGTTTATAGGTCATTTTGGGAAGAATTTCTATCTTAACAATATTTAGTCTTCCAATTCATGAACATCGCTTACTTTTCTGCTTATTTAGGTATTCTTAATTTCTCTCAGTAATGTTTTTCAGTTTTCTACATGGAGGTCTAGACAATTATTAAACTTCTCTCTATTTTTATGTTTCTGTTACTATTATAAATGGTGTATTTAAATATTCCTATATTCCAATGTTTTTTGCTAGTATATAGAACTGCAACTGATGTTTTGAATATTAACAAGTCTTGTGATTTTGCTTAACTCACTTCAGATTTTAGTAGTTTTTTGTTCTTGTTTTATTTTTAAAGATTCCTTAGAATCATCTATATATAATGTTACTATAAATTAATGCAATTTCCTTCCTTTCTTCCTCTCTTTTCAAAATGTATTGCTTTTATTATTATTATTATTATTATTTTTACTTAGTGTACTCACTAGAATTTATAGTATATTTCTGAATAGAAGTGGCAAGAATGAACATCCTTGCCTTATTCCCAATCCTAGGGGGGAAGCTTTCAGCCTTTTATCATGAAGTAGAGGAAAGCTCATATTGTTCAATTTGCACATAGTTATTTATTGCTGGATTCGATTTGATATTTTTTATAGATTTTTTCCCCTTTAGTGCTGGGGATTGAACCCAGGGCCTTATGCATGCTAGGGAAGCACTCTACCACTGATCTATATTCCTAGCCCCATTATTATATTTTTTGACATAATTGTTTTCATCTTCATTAATGAGGGCTATTACTACATTTTACCTTCTTGTAAAGTCCCTATCTGGTTTTGAAATCAGGTTTATTCTGGATTCACAAAATGGGTTGGGAAGTGTTCTTTCCTCCTTTGTTTTCTGAAAGAGTTTGTGTAACACCAGTGCTATGTCTTCCTTAAGCATCTGATGGAATTCACCAGGGAAGCATCACACATTTCAGTCACTTCAGTAGCTCCAAACTTCAATCTATTTTTCATCCACCTCACAAAAACTGCTGCTCAGTGTTTGGACTCCACTTTCCTGTGCTGGGCTGAGAAAGGGCCCTTAGGCAGAGCGAGGGTGAATGGAGGATTCACCCCGTGATTTCCTGCACTTGGATGGCAGCCCTGAAGTTCCAGTTGTCCAATGCCTGAAAATCCTTCTTCATGTATTTTATCCAGTTTTACTGTTTATGACTGAAGCTTAAGGCCAAAACCCACTGTTTCCATCATGGTCAGAAATAGAGATTTAGAGTGATGTTTTGTAATGAAAATCAGATTTTTGTCAGTCCTTGCCTCCAAACTCTCCATCCAAGTGGAATGCCACTTTATTAGAGCAAAACTTAAGGTGTTTTCTGTGGCCAACAAGACTCCACACTAGTTGATCCCCTACTAAGTTTCAGATCTCATCTCTCACCATTCTCTGTTTTACCTTGCTCTGGCCACACTGGTCTTCTTGCTGTTCTTTTACATAAAAACAATTTTCATATCTATCTTCCTATTTTGCTTTATGTGTGTTCAAAGCTCTTAGCCCTCTTTGAACTAATACATTGTATGATGTCTTCCTGATCTTGAATATAATGTCCACGAGGGCAGAAATCTATCTTATTAATTGCTTTGTCCATAGTGCCTAGTACAACACTTTACACATAATAGATGCTTAACATTTTTTTTAAATAAATGCCTAGTGTTCTGGTCAGCATTCTCACAAATTTTCTTATGGTTTTGGGGTTCAGTCCACGTGAGGCCAGGGACTGCCGATTTCAGGGCATGGTGGCGGGAGGCAGAGAGAGGAAGAGCATATGGGCTATGCTCCTCACTTCATGGAGGCTGGAAACAAGAGAGGGAACAGAGGGAGGAGGAACTATATATATAATCCCCAAGACTGCACCCCTAGGGATTCACCCCCTCTAGCCACCACCCAGATAAATCCAATATAATGGATTTATCCACTGCTGGGATTACAATCCTCAAGACTCAATATCAACTCCAAACACCAATTTATGAGCTCTTCAAGGGGCCATTCTGTATTTAACCATAACACCTAGTGTTGTTTTTTTTTTTTTCGGTACTGTGGGTTGAACCCAGGGGCATTCTACCTCTGAGCTACACCCCCAGCCCTATTTTTTATTCTTTATTTTGAAACAGGGTCTCACTAAATTGCAGAGGGCCTCACTAAGTAGTTGAGGCTGGCTGTGAACCCAGACCCTCCGGTCTCAGCCTCCCAAGTACTGGGATTACAAGCGTGTGCCACCACGCCCGGCTCAACAGTTTTTTAAAAATGTAAGGGGACTTTAGGGATCCTCTAGGTTAGGGGGTTTCAAATTGTGCTTTGTAAAATCAGGTTTTTTTCCCCCTTAAGCTAAGAGTTATTTCTAAAAATACAAAAGTGTGGGCCTTATCGTTTAGTAACTTTGGAAAACACATTGGCTTAACAACATTTAACTTCAGGAGTTCTCTGAACTTTTTTTGTAGTGGTATACATTATGAATTTCTGATGGGGGATGCTATGCAAAGTTATATAGTATTTTTGAATTTTATGTACTATGAATTCTTCTCTATGGACATCACTGTTAATCATCTCATAAACCACTGTCTTGTAGTAAATATTGATTTAGTACAGTTGATTCATTTTACACATTACTTTGTTAAAGAAATTTCCGGATTTGTTCAACATCTAAAAGCTATTAGCCCACAATTGCATCTTAGATCCAGGTTTCTGCCCATTTGAGCAAGCTATTTACACTGAATCATTTTTTTCTTCTGTCTCTGTGCTTTTCTATAGCCTTTAATTTCTTCTTTAATTTACTGCTTCTTTCCGTCTGTTGGATTATTAACCAAATAATTCTGCCTAAAATAATAATAAGTAGGTTCTTATTGAGGGTTTTAGGTATTATCTTCTAATTGAAGTACTTGAACTCAAGTGGATGAATTTTGAGACACTTAGAAATAATTTTCTCCATTACTTCTAAGATCCTGGCTCTGTTCTAAAGGCGTCAGTTCACTGGACTCAGGTTTAATTATCTGAGGGTATATATATTGGAGAGAGGAATACAGATAAGGAAACATAAATAGGTAAAGATAGACTGTCAGCTGGTACATATAGCAGAATTTTAAAATTTCTATCTCAAAGAATGAACAGTTGCTAATTAAAGTAAAATTTTATATACAGATTACTGATTATATTGGCGCAGAAGGAATCCTTTTTAAGAAATGTAAGCTATAGAAAATTCTGAGAGCCTTGGAATTAAGGTGTTTTTTAACAAACATACAGACATTACCAACCTTAATCAAGAAAATTCGACTTGTAGTATCTAATGATTATCCTTTATTTATTTATTTATTTTTTGCGGTACCAGGGATTGAACGCAGGGGCGTTCTACCTCCGCGCTACGCCCCCAGCCCTATTTTTTACACTTTATTTTGAAACCGGGTCTCACGAAGTTGCAGAGGGCCTCACTAAGGAGAGAGAGAGAGAAAGAGCTGAGGCTGGCCGCAAACCCGGATCCTCCGGTCTCTGCCTCCCAAAGTACTGGGATTACAAGCGTGCGCCACCACGCCCGGCTATGATTATCCTTTATGATAAATATGTAATGAGTCTCAATTCTATATTAATTACTCATATGACCTTAGGTTAGTCACTTAAACTTTCAGGGCCTTTGTTTCTTCATCTGTAATATGAAGGGATTCATTAAATAATCTTTAAATATGGGTACTCGAGTAGGGGTGATGGTAACTGTGGTCTAAACTAAGAGGTCAGCAAACTTTTTCTGTAAAGGACCAGATAGTAATTATTTTAGGTTTTGCAGGCCATGTGTTCTTTGTCGCAACTTCTCAATTCTGCCTTTGTAGCTCAAAACAGCCATAGGTAATACAATAATTTTCCTTATCTGAGTGGGATATGCTCCATGACCCCCAGTGGATGCATGAAACCTTGAATAGTACTGAATCCTATTTATAGACTGTTTTTTCCCTACATATTCAGACCTATGATAAAGTTTAAATTATAAGTTAGGCATAGTATGTGATTAATAACAATAACTAATAGTGAAATAAAGATTACTTGAATACAAACACTGTAATACTCTGGCTGTCCATCTGATAACTGAGACAGCTACTAAATGACTAATGGGCAGGTAGCATATATAGCATGGATACACTGGACAAAGGGATGATTCATGTCCTGGGCAGGATGGATCAGAGCAAGATTTCATCATACTCAGAATGGCAGGCAATTTAAAACTTATGAATTGTTTATCTCTGGATTTTTTCCATGTAATATTTTCAGACCACAATTGACAGGGAGTAACTAAGACTGTAGAAAGTAAAACTGCAGATAAGGGGGAACTACTGTATATGAATAAAGGGTGTGGCTGAGTTCTAATAAAATTTTATTGAAAAATAAAAAGTGGGGCGTAGTTTGCCTACTCCTGGTCTGAACAATCAGTGCATTGTCTCTGATTTACACACATATAACTAAAGTTATCTCATATGTAAAAATGATCTCTTTCATAAGCATGGTAACTCCTCCATGTTAGCTGCAGGCAGCTTGTGCACTCTGCATAACTTCCATAGCTTCTACTGCAGTTCTCCCAAAATCCTGTACTTTTTTTTTTAATCTTTCTTTTTTTTTTTTGCGGTACCGGCGATTGAACCCAGGGGCGTTCTACCTCTGCGCTACACACCCGGCCCTATTTTTTTATACTTTATTTTGAAACCGGGTCTCATGAAGTTGCGGAGGGCCTCACTAAGTAGAGAGAGGGAGGGAGAGAGAGAGAGACAGGGAGAGAAAGAGAGAGAGAGAGAGAGCGAGTGAGCTGAGGCTGGCCGCGAATCCGGATCCTCCAGTTTCTGCCTCCCAAAGTACTGGGATTACAAGCATGCGCCACCACGCCCGGCTCTTTTTCTTTTTATAGGAGCCCATGCCTCAATCTTATGGCAGAAAATAACACAAGATCTTCAGAAGATGCCAATGGTAATGTTAAAACTACTTCACTCACATTTTGGGCTTCTGTGGCTGTAACAATTAGGAATGCTTCCAGCTGCAAGTAACAGAAAACCAGACCAGCAATGACTTCATCATCGTGATACTTACTGTTTTCTTAACAAGAAGTCTTAAGGGAGGAGGCAGTTCAGTGACTCAGTGATAACTCCTTATCTTTTTAGTTTGCCATCTCACCTTCTTATGTTGTTGGCATTTGTTTTCCAACTTAAACAGTTTTTTTTTTTTTTTTGCGGTACTGGGGATTGAACCCAGGTGCATTCTACCTCTGAGCTACACCTCCAGCCCTAATTTTTATTCTTTATTTTGAAACTGGGTCTCACTAAGTTGCAGAGGGCCTCACTAAGTAGCTGAGGCTGGCCGCGAACCCTGATCCTCCTGTCTCAGTCTCCCAAGTACTGGTATTACAAGTGTGTGCCACCACTCCCGGCTTCCAATTTAAACTCTTATGAGGACAAGATGACTTTCATGGTTTCAAGCATTGTGTACTCACACAAGTATCCAAAGCAGACAAGGAGGGAGAAGATCAAAAGACCCTCTGCTTATATCCCTTTTATCATAAAAGAAAATCTTTATCAGAAACCTCCTAGCAGAACCGGGCGTGGTGGCACACGCTTGTAATCCCAGTACTTGGGAGGCTGAGACAGGAAGATTGCAGGTTCGCGGCCAGCCTCAACTACTTAGTGAGGTCCTTCGCAACTTAGTGAGACCCTGTTTCAAAATAAAGAATAAAAAATAGGGCTGGGGGTATAGCTCAGAGGTAGAATGCCCCTGGATTCCATCCCCAGTACCACAAAAAAAAAAAAAAAAAAGAAACCTCCTAGCCGACTTCCCTTACTTCTTACGGAGCAAAACTAGAATACTTACCTCTGCCTAGATCAATCACTAGCAAAAAGGATTGGAGTTTCTATGACTGTCTTATACCAAAGGTTGACAAACTATGGTCTATGGGAAAAACAAACAAACAAACAAACAAACAAACAAACAAACCGCCTGGGGCCTGATTTTGTAAATAAAGTTTTATTGGAGCACAGCCATGTCCATTCATGTTTATATTATTTATATTTATATCATTTAAATTTGTGCTACAATAGCAAAGTTGATTAGTTGTGACAGAAACCATATGCCCTGCAAAGCCCAGTATATTTACCACCTGGTTCTGGACAGAAGTTTTCCACTCTCTGTTTTAGACTATTGTTCAATCCCCCAATCCTTGCCATAAAAGCAGAATTCTTTAAGTAAAAGAAGCAGGAATGTCTTCTTCAGATGGCAACAAACAGTGAGACTCCCATTGTCAACTATAAGATTATTTAATGGAAGCTAATGCAAATTCCAACAAATGGTCAACAGATGTACCTTTTGAAAACTCTTTTCAATATTCTCTGTTTGGACACTTTACCTCTGATTTTTGTGGCCATTCTACCCAATCCTTAGTACCATCTGTCACCTCTGATATCTTCTTTCTCAATACTTTTTTTCAGCCTTTAGAACTTTACGAAGAATTCTTGAGAGTCAAAGACTCTGGAGGAAGTGTATAACTTGGGATTCAAGTATTGGATAAATCTAAACTTTTCTTTCTTCTTTTTTCTTTTTTGCTTTTGTTTTTGCAGTACTAGGGATAAAACCCAGGGGTGTTCTACCTCTGAGCCACACTCCCAGCCCTATTTTATTTTGAAACAGGGTCTCACTAAGTCGCTGAGGCTGGCCTTGGAACTGCGATCCTCCCATCTCAGCCTCCCAAGTACTGAGATTGCAAGTGTGTGCCACCACTTCTGGCTTAAATTTCAATTTCTTTTTTCATTCTGCAACATGTGATAAGGGTTCCTGCATGCTTCACATTACTCTTGTGTCTGATTTCTTTCCCTGGCCAGGCACTGTGGGCCTGGCTGGTGTTTTCCCTGAGGTCTGAGCTGCTCTTCTCAGAACTAAAGGAGAATAAGCCGGGCGTGGTGGCGCACACTGGTAATCCCAGTACTCGGGAGGCCGAGACAGGAGGATCCAGGTTCGCGGCCAGCCTCAGCTACTTAGTGAGGCCCTCCGAAACTTAGTGAGACCCTGTTTCAAAATAAAGAATAAAAAATAGGGCTGGGGGAGTAGCTCAGAGGTAGAATGCCCCTGGGTTCAATCCCCAGTACGGCAAAAAAAAAAAAAAAGAACTAAAGGAGAACATTGTGTGTGGGGGGGGGAAAGCATCCCAGAGAGATATTGGTAAGCAATTAGAAGTATCTTTTGCACCAAATACTAGTGCAAAAGATATACTAATCTTTCAGAAAGTTCAAGGCAGAGGAAAGAAAGATGCTGTAGGAATTTTATGTGAGGTATCAAGTTCAGATTCATAACTTGGGTTGCCCCTTGTGAGTTTGGGTTGTGGCCAGTTGAAGGAGCCTATGAGAGTAGACAGTGCTCTTTTCCCCATTGTCACACAATCTCCTTCTTTACCTTCCATAAAGCTACCGCTTTTCATCTACGTGTCACAACAGATGTGTTTAAAAATAGAGGCCCTGGATGAGGAACAGGGTCTGGAATATGAAGGAGACCGGTCTCACTTTGTTCAAACAGCCATTAGAAGTTAGTTTCAACTTTTCAGATCTAAGTTTATGGAGAGGTTTAACCCACAGTTTGATAAAAAACAATGTAGCCAGTGTGAAATATTTTGGAATATAGACCTTCTATGACCCATTTTTTTTTTTTTTTGCGGCTGAAACATTAAAGAAGAAATATTGCAACTGAGTTGATCTAATTGTGACTCCTTTCCTTGGAATGATAGCCCTGTAGGAAACAGTGGGGATAAATAAAGGCTTCCAGGGTTTAACTTAAAAATCTACCTACTTAAGCCCTTGGACCTCCCAGCCCTCCCACATTCTCTTGCTCATGTCCTCTCCACAGGGGTCTGTAAAGATTTGCACCTGTGGCAGCTGTCACTGTCCGCTGCCCTGTCCTGTCCAGCTGGCACTGGTCCATCCACTTCTCCTTTGCCTGCAGCTACTCCCTTTCTGCACTCTCTGAGGGGTAGAAGGGTTTCCCCCTCACCTCTGCTCACAGCTCTGTTTCAGGATCTTAACATTAGGCTGACTCTTAGTTTACAGGCATGCCTGCCAAAGAATCTGGAGCATTTCCTGGGGGCTGGGTGGAAGTAAATTTGAGTGACACAATGGTATGTCTTCCTAAAAAGTTTTCCTCCTCACTACTAATAATAGGTATCACAGGAAGGATTCTAGACATCTTGACCTTCTACTCGAGGTGAGGTAGTACATCTTCCCTTTTCTTTTGGGGAAGGGGAGTGTCAATTGAGGTTTTCTAGGCTTTCCATCTCAATATTTCTCTTAAGAGCACTAGTAGATCCTTAAGAAGCTTGGATTCCTGGAATCCTGTCATTTTGCCCCAAGTTTTCAAGATGAGTATAGTAATTAGATTCTTCCTTGCTTCCAGTCTTTTTTTTTTAATCCACTGGGCCTCAGCACATGTAAAGCCATTAATGTGTCATGTTGTCTTGTTTTTTTATTGTATTGCAAAATAGATCTATGCATTTTCTGACTACCTATTCTCTTCCTATTCAGGACATCTCAGCCTTTACATGTTGACCAACTTGAGACCATGAGGGAGGTGCTAAAACATGTGGACTTGGTTTGGAATTGTGGAAATTAGCCATTATGATAACAGAACTAACATCTATAGAGCTCTTACTATGTAATACATACATGGCATATTAACACATGCCTACCTGTAAAATTGAAGACAATGTTAAATTTCAGTTAGAGGCTAGTGAATTTCCTATCCAAATGAAACCCTGTCTTCTGTCCTTGGACCCAGCACTCATGACTCAAATAATCAGCCATTTATTCACTTATTGGACTTTTAGTAAACATGTGCTATGTCTAAGACAATATGTTAGTGATACTGGAGAACACAAAGGTCCTGAAGACATGGCTGATGCTTCAAATAGTACCAATAGCTCAAAGAGTACAAGTGCTTCAAACAGGAGAGAGAAGGCATGCTTTAGATAAAACTGGAGGAATTTGAAATAGAATTGTGTGCTTGAGCTATAAATTTGGAAATCTTCCTTTGATGCTTTGAGTGAAGTATTTATTCATTTAGTAAACAAAAGTTTAAGTACCTATGTGGTCGATACTGTTCTAGGTGCTGATAAAATCTGAGTAAGTAGGAATGGGGAGACACTGTTCAATGGCTATAGAGTTTCAGTTTTCCAGAAAAGAGTTCTGGAGATGGACTGTGGTAATGGGTGCACGAAATGAGTATATTCACTACCGCTGATCTATACACTTAAGAATGGTTAAAATAGTACATTTTATGTTCTGTATATTTTACCACATAAAAATTGGAAACAACAAAAACAAATAACAAAAATAAACAAATGATTAAGTAATATAAAAACATGAGTAAACAAACAAAAGAAACTTTGCTTGTATGGAGCTTATAATCTAGCAGAGGGAGATAGATAATATGGACTTAAATTATTTATATGTAAGAAAGTGTTAAGTGCTAAAAAAAAAGCATAACAGGGTGAGGGGGATTAGGAATCCTAGTGTAGTTGCTATTTTAAATAGTATTGTAAGAGCTGGGCATGGTGGTGTACACCTGTAATCCCAGTACTTGTGAAGCTGAGACAGGAGGATTGCAGGTTCAAAGTTAGCCTCAGCAACTTAGTGAGGATCTCAGCAACTTAGTGAGACCCTGTTTCCAAATAAAAAATAAAATTGGGCTTGGGGTATAACCTGGAGGTAAAAGGCCCCTAGGTTCTACCCTCTAGTACCACAATAAATAAATAAATAAATAAATAAATAATAAATAGATAGTATCGTCGGGGTAGGCATTACTGCTACATGGTCAGAGACATGGAGGTGATGGAATTAGTCACATAAATATCTGGGGAAAGAGCATTCCAAAGCAGTGGGAATACCCAATGCCAAAGTCCTATGGTGAGAGCATGTGTGGCATCTTCAAGGGAACACAAGGAGTCGAGTGTGGCTGGAACGGGGCAGGAAAGTTAGACATAGAAATTGAGAGCACAGAGGGTAAAGGGGAAGTCAGATCACATATTGTATTGCACAGGGTTCACTAGATTAACAGAATTCACAGAATGAGTATATTTGAAAAAGGGATTTATCAGATGGGCTTACAGTTTGAAGCAATGTAGTCCCAGGTTCTGACTGCACACGGAGAGTCAGAGGAACCAGTAGCTGGTTGAGCGGTCTAAGAGCTGGAGTCTTAGGATTGGAGCAACCACTAATTCAGTCCCAGTCCAAGATGTGAAGATCAGGAAGCTCTTCGGAGAAACGATGGTGAAGTTTCAGTTCGAAGGGCTGGAGGCCAAGAAGATCAAGAAGCTCTTCAGAGAATGGTGAAGCCGGCGGCCGACGATCTCAGGCGAGAGCAGATGCGTTTTTCTTGGAAAGAGTCGC